>KV459387.1:0-27297 GCA_001662645.1 Pseudogymnoascus sp. 03VT05 | reverse complement strand
CCCCCCCCCCCCTCTCCCCCCTTCCACTATATCCCATCCCCAGCACGCCCATCCCACCCCCCAGGGCGAATAAGGTGCTTCTTCTTCTCGGACTGTGCAGCGTCGGGATGTGCGCTTATGGGCGTGGTGAGTGTGGTGGGTGCTGGTGCTGTGGCTGCGCGCTGTATGTCGGTCGAGACGGGGGATTGTCGACCCCCAACACACTCCCCGTCATCAGTCTACTCTCCCCCTTCCTCCCTCGACGTAGTGTCCAGCTTTCCTTGCTCCTATCCCCAAGCGGGCGCTGTGGCGTGGTATGGAGACGCGTTCTGGACGTGGTGCGTAGCATGGCCGTCACGCTGTCATCCGCGCCCCCCCCCCCCCCCCCCCCCCCCCCCCCCCCCCCCCTCCACCCCCCACCCCCCCCCCCCCCCCCCACCCCCCCCACCCCCCCCCCCAACCCCCCAACCCCCCCCCCCCCCCCCCCCCCCCCCCCCCCCCCCCCTTTGCCAGTCGTCCCGGGGGGGGGGGGGGGGGGGGGGGGGGGGGGGTACGATCAATCGTATCGTAGCGCCACACACATATTCGTTGGCGTTTCGTCGGGGGGTTTCTTTAACGCCGTGGTGCAACAAAGGGTAACATGAATAATAAAAAAAGGGGAATTTCGTTAATTATTTCCCCCCCGCCGGCGCCGGCCGCGACTGGGTCCTTCGGGGCGTTGGGCGAGGACTTCGCGGAGGAGGGGGTCGTCTTTATCTTTGTCTACGTGGTGGACGCGGACGTGTCTATTTTGGGGTGTCAGTAAAATATTCGTTCGTCCGTTTGTTTGCTACCAACGGCTGTCACACAGAAGCAGATTAGAAAGCGGAGCGGATTCCAACATACCGTTGCAAATTATCCGGCCTCGGATACTTATGTTCCCGATCCATACAATACGGACAAACATACCCCGGCGACTCATGCACGAGCCCATGTCTAATCATCTCATTCTTCCTCTTAAACCCCTTCCCGCCCTCGCTCCTCTGACACCCCTTCACCGGGCAATAATGCGGCCGGTTCTGCGAATGCACGTTCGCGTGCGAGTTGAGCAGGTACTGCGTCAGGAACGGCTGCGCTGTGCAGTTGGGGTAGTGGCATTGAAACCCCCCCACGAGAGGGTTCGTGATGCCGTCGATGCTCATGCGGTCGATCCCCGCGGGGATTCCGTTGGCTGCCGCCCCGGCGTGGTCGGTGGGTGTGTCTGCCACCCCCGCGGCACCGGTGAAGTCCCGCTCGCCGCTGGTGTAGGGCGCGGAATCGGAGACCTGGGATTGTCGACGGAAGTAGAAGGGGACAGCGGGGAGGGTGGGGGAGGAGATGGGACGGAAAGTTTCGCGCGGGGAGAGGGGTGGTGGGGAGGTATGGACGTTTGGTGGTGCGGGGTGGTGGTGTGCAGGGTCGCCTACTCTGAAGAGCGGTGGTTGCGGGGGGGATTGCGAGGATATCGAGTGTCGGTGTCCGTTGGGCGGGGCCGTATCGACAGCTGCTGTGATAGCGGCATCTGCTAGATGCTTGAGCTCACCCAGGTTGGCTAGTTGCGACGAGATGGACGGCAGGGTTACGTTGGTCAGCTTCTCGGCTTTCGGGGACGCCTCTTGGATCGGTGGCAGCTCGTCGTGGTTCCCGTTTATAGTGGATATCTTTGGCGACGACATATGCCTCTGCTGGTCGTCCACCTGCTGCCCCCCCACCTCCTCGACATGACTCTGTTTAGCCACAGGCACTTCCGCATTAAACGCCCTCAGCGCCCCCGCCGCCAACGCCTCCAGATCCACCGACTGCTGCGCCATCCCCTCGAGCGGGACCTCCACCCCCTTCTCCCCCTCACTCACACCCCCCATATCCTCATCCTCCCCCTCCTCCGGCGCGCGTATCAGCTCTCTCCCCGCCGTCTCCGCAATCTCCCTCGCCCTCCCCCCAGCCATCTCATTGATCAGCGCCGCATCCCCCGGGTTCGGCACCGGCCTCAACAGCTTCCTCCCCGGCTTGATGTGGGTGTGCGCGTGCGCGCGCGGACTCCCCGGCGGCGTGCTCACCTCTGACGAAACGCCTTCCTGGGGCGGGCTGGGGGTGGGTTCCAGCTTGGGACGTTGGATGAAGGGGGCGGGGCTGTCGCGGAGCCCGACGTCGTTGGGGTCGTAGATGGCGTCGTCGTCGTTGTCGTCGCTCTTTATGGGGTGGGCGTTTGGCGCGGAGGCGGTGGCCATAGTCATTGGTCTGCCATTGAAGCGCAGAGGCAGCGACGGGACGAGGAGTGCGGGCGCGGTGAGGGCTCGCGGTGTGGTGTTGGGTGGTGGTGTGCTGTGCTTCTTTTTGTTGCCAAGACGGCGATGCGACGAGCCGGCTAAGGTGCGACTTGGTCGGGATGCGGAAGTTCGGAGAGTCGCGACAGCCGCAAGATGCGACAGAGGGTAGATTCGACTGAAGACTGGTATTGGAGGAAGTGTTTTCGACTCGGTGGCTGTGTCGGTGAGATAGCGGGTATCAGACGCGAGGGCGCGGCGGTGGATAACGAGGTTTCGATGGGGATGGCCGGGTGGTTGATGCGATAGACGAAAGGACGGACGGGGACAGCAGCAACAAGTGGGACCAGCACAGAGAGTGTAATGTAGTAGTGTTGGCTTTTGAGAGAGTTGCTTTTGTTTTATTTTCTTTTTGTAGTTAACATATATTTATTATAATTTTTTTCGGATTTTTAATATTTTTCAGCGCCCGGCGGTGGGGTGTAGAGAGAAGAAAGAGGATGGCGGTGCTATGGTGTGGTGTGGTGGTGGAGGGTAAATGGTAAATGGTAAATGAGCAAGCGCATACCGGGGAAGTGGTTTGCGACGATATAGAGGATATAATATAGAGGGGGGTTTGAGTTCTGTGGTGGTGGAGAGTAGAGTAGCAGTTAGTGTACTTTTTACAGCAACTGGGACGGGACTGGGACTGGGGGTTTTGTGGTTGGGCTGGGGTTCAAAGAAAGGTCAAGCTGGGTGTCGGTCGGTCAAGGTCCGGTCAAGGTCCGGTCAGGGAAAAGGGAAATGGAAATGGAAATGGAAAGGGAAAGGGAAAGAACAAGAGCAAGTGAGGCAGGTGGGAGGTGGGAGGTGGGAGGTTGGGTACTTGGTAAACTGCCGTGTGTACTGCCATATATATGAAGTACTGTTATGTGCTCGTGCTCGTACTCTACTTCTTTTACTTACCGTGCAGTAATTTGAATTTATAAGTAAGTTACTGTACAAACACCACACCCATCCCCCATAAGCTTCCCCCTCCCCCCTCCTCCCATCCCCGCCGTTGCTCCCATGTATCACTGCGCCCCAAAGTGCGGCTTATGTCACTCACTCACCTCCCCCCTCCCCTCCCTCCCCCATCCCAACCCAACCGCCGCCCTGCCCTGCGGCTGAAAAGTCTCAACCAACCCACCTCATCTCGTGTACAAACCCAGTTCTAACCCAGTTATTAAAAAACCCGTCAAACCTGTTCAAAAAAGAAACACCCCCCCCCGGTGTGGCCCTCCCTCCAGACTGTGCAGTGCAGGTGCAGGTGCAGTTACATGCGTTGTACTGTAACTGTACTGTATGTATGTACATCCTTCGCGCCGGCGCACAGTGTCACGCTACTCCTCCCGCTCCTTCTGCTTAGCCTAATCATAAGCCTCATCCGATGTCACGAGAGGCAGGTGTATCGCAGGTCCAGTGGTGCAAAAACACGCAGCACAGCCCGAAAACGAGCTAGCGGACAATGTAAGGGAGACTCTGAACTACGACCCTCTCTCACACAATCATCGCTCGCCCAGTTTCCAAGCTTCACACAACAACAAAAAACAAACTGCGGCTCGCTCGCTCGCTCGCCCAATCTGCAGTTGCGGAGGGAGGAGGTAGGATTTATTGGCTGATGTGTGTTAGAGTATGACATCGCACCCCTGGTACCCCTCCAACACGCTAGATAGTTCGTAAAAAGTGAAATGAGGCACACACCATGCTCATCACGTAAGTCCAAGTCCAAAAAATGCCGATAGGCCGTGCCCATCACCGCGCCAGACGCCTCGTCCGCGAACCGCCCCTCAGCCTCATGTCCCGCCTCAGAGATGTTCTATTGGCTCTTCTGGGAGCAGTTCCTCGACCGGTTGCGAGACCATGCAGCGACGGAGTGGGGGTTGCACGATGCCGTTGAAGAGGAATGTGCCGTAGACGAGGAGGCAGAAACCGGCTACTTGGAGGAGTGTTGTTGGTCCGAGGCGCTCCCAGCCAAGGCTGAGGGATACGATCCAGATGAAGAGGGTGCGACATGTATCGATTGTTGATCTCGAGGTTGCGCTCACGCTCCTCGTCACTGAGAGACCGAAGAAGTTGAATCCACTATAGTAGTTAGCATAAGCCTTATGAGAAGAGGAGTAGTAGAGTAGACATACCCAATACTGATCATAATCAGCACACTCGAGATAAGGATCTGCTTGTTATAAAACATCTGCCTCAACCCCTCCACCGCATCAAAGTACCCCAGCTGCCCCTCCGGCGTCCTACCAATAGCCAAGTGAAGGACCAGCATCCCCAAAGCCGTAAACGTAAATCCAAAAATCCCCTCCCACCCCACCACCCTAAGCGGCTCAAGTGCATATTTCTCCAGGATGAACTCCTCCAGCACAAACTGCGTCGCTGTGAAGATCTGGGCGCCCGCAATGAGGAATACTCCAATCATCGTGCTGATAGCATCTGGCGTCGATGCCACCCTCGATATGATGACTGCAGCATTCTTGGCTCCCTCCATAACTGAGGCGGGCTTGGTGACGTCTTCAGCCTGCAACGACCCCGCCAGCCCAACGAGAGTAACACCCAGCACCACAGTCGCCAGCGCAGACCACTGGAACAGGTAAAGCTTCTTCTTCAAGAAAACCACACTGAATATGCCCACCCAAATCACCAACATCCCCCTCGTCATCTGATACACCGACGCCACCACAAACAAGAATCCCGCATTCATAAGCGTAGTCCCCAGAATATCACACGTAGCCGGCAGCGCCAACATCGCCACCTTCCACCCCGTAAGCGGCAACCTCCCCTCCACATCCTTCGTCAGGACCCTCACAGCCGGATTCCGCAAACTCTCCTCATCCGCCTCCCTCGCATCCTCATCATCCTCATGGATAGCGTGGTAATCTGGTCCTTGGTCCTCGGCGCGCTCACCGGTGAAGCGCTGGTATAGAGAGAAGAGCCCGACGACAAGCCAGCAGCCCATTTCGCCGATGAACATTTGTGCGGTTTGGATGACGGGTTGCTCGAAGTGTTTGCGGTTGGAGGGGTCGGGGTCGTCGCAGTTGGAGACGCATTGGTTGTCCTGTGGGTATGGTTAGCTGATAAGCTCGTCGAGATGGGGGGGGGGGGGGGGGACAGACTTGGTATTTGGTGAATAGAGTGTTGCAGCAGCCTGTGAGCAGCATCATGCCCACGAGCAACGGGATGAGGGACTTGGCCGCCATCTTGGATGAGCTGTGGTGCGTGCCGCAGTCGTGTGGTTTGGGGGAAGAGATGCTGTGTCGACTGGGGTTTGCAGCAGGTAAATATGGATAATATATATGTTTCTATATCATGGTATAATAATGATGGTTTTAATAAATGCCTATCGTCCGGCGTGGAGGGGCGCAGTGGCAACTCTTGTCTTTGTTGCGAGGGAGTTGAGGGGGATCTCAGGTGGCTAGCACCCGGATAGGTGTGACAGGTTACAATCGGATCCATCATCGTGGATTACGTAAGCCATATAGCTTCATTTAGACTACACCCACCACCTTCAACGTCTCGAAATTATATCACTTGGAACTACAAATATCACATTTAATATACATATGTGTGAGGCCCAGAGGTTTCTGATTAGATGACCTCTGGGATGACATGTTTTTATAGCTATGCACAAAATGGCCAGTTCTAAACCTATTATTTTTTAAATAATATAAATAAAAGGGCAAATGTAAAAAAGAAATGCCAAATTATATTACATTTTATTACTTGTCAAGTTCAATAGCTTAAGCTTATGCATGTGTGTGGCACAGAGGATTCCGATTACATGATTTATTTGTATAGCTACGCACATAATAATGTGCGCGTGGTATCATATCCTGAACAGAAGCATCGCCGCTCATCCCGCCGAACAATTACACGCCTAAATACAACAATACTGTGATAACAGTGCCAACGCTCTAATCCCTCCCCTAAAACCCAACTACGCTAAAGGTTTATCACTCGCCGTGCTGGTCTCAGTGGTTATATCCTTCGCCAACTCATCCCCCCTGTCTCCCTTCTCCCCCTTCAGCGACCTGTGCGTTAACGGGTTATGGTGCTCCTTCTTCGGCTTGGGCTTCTCGCCCTTCAAGTTGTTGTAGTGAACAACCCCCATCTCACGGTCCCTCTTTAATCGTTCTTGATCCTCGGGGCTGACCTCCACACCCTCAATCGACTTGACTTTCTTGCCCTCGACAAACCCCATGACACCTCCAATACCAGCCACAATACAGGCCATTGCCACGAAAAGACCAGTACTCCATGAAGGGCGCTCATATCTATTAAACTTCCACATAAACGTGGAGAGGACGACCTGGAGAAACGTATTCCACACGAACATCCATATGAAAAAGTCCATTTTCCACCTTGGTGTAGCTGGCGCACGATTTCCTGTCAGCGGGGCGCTGGGGATAGTCTTTAGGGGATATGGCACAGCATTCTCGGGCAGCGTCGATATCTCAGCTTCGATGTTATCGGGCCCAACTGAGATAGGTAAGTCCGAAGAGCCTTCCAGTCTGAACCAATCTCGGTGGATGCCAGCCAGGCGGCGAAGACTAAGCTGGTCGCCTCGGATGTGATATTTCATCAGATAGTAGAAATCCCGGAATCGCCATGGAACTAAACCGAATCCTGTTACGCAGAACAGCGCGTTGAGGATTTGGGAGTCGATCTCGATCCAGATTCTTCGCGGGGAGTTGATATCGTTGCAGGTGGGATAGCACATTGCCGGAGATGCATTGCATAGCAGTAGGAACAGCATGCCTCCCCAAGCAACAACGTTCAAACCGTAAATGACTACCAAGAACCCGAGGGGTGTGAGGAAGAACTTCCAGAATGCCTTTGCGCCGATAGCCGTAGATGCCTGCCAGCTATGCTTTGGCGGGAACTCATAACCGTTGTCGAATGGCTCAGTTCTGTATTCCTCATTAGGTTCAGTGGTTGAACCGCCGACGAGTGGCACAGAGGCCGTGTTGTGTTGGACGACTGGTTTCTGGGAATCCGCGGACCCTTCGGCACTGATTGTATCTAGCTGCCTGCTCGTGGAAACGTTCTCTATCGGGCTCTCGAGTTTCTTATTCTCCGTGACTTCAGTAAGTCCGCTGCCATTACCATTCTTACCAACCACGGAGTTGGACGTAGTACGGCGCCCAAGGCTAGCACGCCTGCTTTTCTCCTTCAACTGGCCATCGCCGGTCCAACCATCACTCCCAAAACTGCCTCTCCTAATATCAGCTAGCGAGGGAGCGGACGAAGCAATAGACGCTGTCGCCGACCACATGCCAACTGGTATGCTCGATTGCTCAAACGATCGGGATGCGCTTCGTAGCCTGTTCGTCATTGCTGTGTATCCTCCCGGACTCACTCCATCGGCGTTGCTGTTTGCTCTGCTCTGTCGGGAGCCCGAGGCGCTCTCTGGCCCGCTGTCAGGGCGTGTCGTCGTGAGAGGGGTGATTGTAGGGAAAGCGGTAGTGTCGCTGGCAGGAGTAGGTAGGCCATTGGCCGCGATGGGTATTGGTTGTTCGGTCATGTCTCTTATCTCTAGAGCACGAAGCCGGTCGAAACGGTTGATGATGATGAGATCTCTAGCCGACCGATTCAGGCCGTCTTTGAAAGAGGAAAATGCCGGGAAGCGAAATGTTCGTCAAGATTTGGACACAACAGGGACAGCTTATATGTCCAATCGTTGGCCGCGACGATCAATCAAGAGGTGAGATTGACGTATGTTTGGTATATACTTCGGACAACTCATGTACACATTTTGAACCAATTGTATGACGAATGTTAATACTTCGAACACCGATTGTCGTCAAAGCAGGGACGCAGCGAGGAAATAGGGACTCCTTCGTTTGGAAAGGGAAAGCGCTGGACAGTCACAGTAATAGGAGAGAACAAGACAATAACATGAAGAAGGAAAACGGCCGTGATCGAGATTCGAGGAAGTGGCAAAGCTAAGTGCCAGGTTATGGGCAAGGATCTACTACACGGTATTGAGAGGCGTTCGAAGGGAGACAAGCCATACGTTATACGCGGAAGAAGGTACATATTTTAATGTACCTGGGTGTTGTCAAGTTGGGCGCCATGTCGGAGTTTGGGCCAGAAAGGTACATGATATGCGAAGTGCCCTGTGAGTGGATGAGTAACGGTCCTCTAAACGGGATCGGATTTGTGCCTGGTAAGATGCGGGGTTTTGATTGGCTAACTGGACTCCTCCAGGTCCGTGCATCGTCTCTAAGAAATCTACGGTCAGGTCTAGCCACACCACCGAATTTAATTCACCTGCCGAGGGAGGCTGTTATCAATTCAGATTATCACCAGCAAATCCAAACGCCTCAATCACACCATGGCGACCTCCGGCAATGGACCTCCTGTCGAATCCGCTCTGCAGGCTCTGCTCACCGCCGCAGGCCAAGAGTCCAAGACCAGCGGCATTCCCGCTCACCTTCACCAGCTAGCTGCGACTGTGCTCTACAACCTGCAATATCAACACGAATGGACCGAACTGGCAACCCAAACAACGTCGACTATTACAGGCTCTACTCTTCCCAGGCCTCTCGTATACGGGATACCTCCAGCTCGGGCCTACGTCCACCCCGACGAACAAGCCGAGATCCTGAAAGCTGAGCACAAGACCGGGCAGTCGATTCCTCTGAGTCCCGAGCCGGAATGGGTTCTCCCAACACAAATCAACGAGAAGTGGAGCTTAAAGAAGTTTGCGGAGGTTTTTGACGCTATAGAGACTGTGCCGCCCGTAAGCACACATACACTGGAGCAGGAGGAGGACGAGGTTGGAGCAGGCTGGCGGGGAAAGAATAGGCAGAAGAGATTACTGCTGGCTACACTGCACGATGACAGCACGGTCGTCTACTACATTGTACACGATGGGATCGTCAAGCCACGTCAGAATTGAACTACTCGCAAAGGTGCAACGACTACATTTGAGAAACTATATACGTTCCAAACGGCCACTCACACACGACCTTACTCGGCGGATCCCACCTTGAATACAACCTTCTGCGCCTGCATCTTGTCGAAAATTTCGTACCCCTCTACGGCTTCCGATAAGGACATAATTTTGTCGAACATGAACCTGCAGTCAATCAATATCGTGTGGGCTCAATTTGGTATACTGACTCACCCAAGAAGGTGCTGCTTCTGTTGGAGCAGCTTAAGAGCTTCCGGGAAGATAGATCGGACAGGGCATCTTCCCATCTGGACAGTCAAGTTCTTGCCATAGGCTTGGTTTCCATCCCACGGAATCTAGAAAGAATCGCATCAGCATACACCTCACTCTAGGAAAACAGCGGAAATACCTCAGCATTGTGCACCCCAATGCTACTAATAGTACCCCACGGCCTCAAGAGATCAAACCCCGTCTTCAACGCCGGCGTCAGCCCAACAACCTCAATCACAACATCCGCGCCCCGTCCACCCGTCGCAGCCTTGATCTTCTCATGCATCCCCTCCTTATCAGTCATAAAATTCAACGGCTCAGCACCCAACCCCCTCGCGAGCTCCAGACGACTCTCAACCCCATCCACAGCAAAGATATGTTTCGGTCCAAAGCTAGCCGCCGCGATAATAGCACAGAGACCGACCGGGCCGCAGCCGATGACTACAGCTGTCGACTCGGCGATCTGCTCGGGGGTGAGGTTCTTGAAAGCGTTGGAGGCGCCGAAGAAACCGGTTGGGAAGATGTCAGCCATCATCACGAGAACCTTGTCGTCGATCTCGGCGGGAGCTTTGACGATCGTGCCGTCTGCGTAGGGAACCCGGACGTACTCTGCTTGTGCGCCGTCTAGGGCTGCGGAGCCGAAGAGGAGGGACTTTTCGCAGCGGGATGAGAAGCCGTTTTTGCAGTAGAAGCATTCTGAGCTGTTGGCTCGGGGATCAGATGGGTTTGAGCAATACAATGGGATTTTTATACGCACCAAGATACTGTAAAGGGCGCGACGACCTTGTCGCCGACTTTGACCGTTTTAACTTCACTGCCTACCTCTGTGACCACACCTGTGAACTCATGTCCCATGATAAATCCTACATGCCACCCGTTAGAACACTCCACCAAACCCCAACCAGAAACTCACCTGTAGGGCTGGGCTGGTGACCACGGAATACATGCAGTTCCCTATATCCCAGTCAATCCCTTATCCTACTTCACCTCTTCCAAAAATCACTTACGACCCGCAAAGCGCAGTATACGAAACCGCAACCACAATATCCGTCGGCGCCTGGACCTCGGGAACCGGCCTATCCTGCAAGGAAACTTTATGCGGCCCATCAAACACCACAGCTTTCATAGTCTTCGGCGACATTATTGCTTTATGATACTACCTCTTCTGAAGTTGATTTATTTCCGTGGGAGAGAAGAAATTAACAAAAATTGTCATAAATGAGTGCATTTACGAATAGTTGGGAAACAGTAAATAAATGCTCTCGCCGCGGAACGGAACAAGCTTGATAGTTCGTGACGTCCTTGGCCGCTACGGGGACTGCTCAGGCCGCGGCCGCCGAGCTAAAGTTGGGTTATCGGGGCGGGGTTGCGAGGCTGGCGCTCTATCAGCGAGGGGAGAGTGGTTGTACGGGACCGACCACAACGCTGAGGGTTGGCGTTTTCGGAACCGCTGAGTTGCTGGGGCGGGTAAGTCGGATGTGAGAAAAGGCTATGGTTTGGGCTATGGTAAATTTCTGTACTTTATACAACTTTAACCTTCCTTGCGTGGAAAATAAAGTTGGGGATATGAATGAGGAGAGGAAAAAACATCGTTGCTAGCTAGCTACTACAACTTAAGCCCATCGCTCCGTCCCAGCGGAGGGTGTTAAAAGATACCCCGAGCAAACATCAATCATCCCATCCTACTCCAGCAAATCCAAATATCCCATCCCATCCCATCCCATATCAATACCTAAGCACCCAAGCACCCCCTCCCTCCCCAACCACCCCAATACGCCCTCCCAAACCCCGCAAACCCCAACCCCACCCCCCCAAACGCCCTCCTCGCAACAATTACCCCATCCATCCATCCCCTCATTCCCCCATACCCCGCCTAAGTGACATTACACAACAACTCGGCCTCCAAAATAAACATCCCCTCCTTATACTTCTCGCTCGCCTCATACGCCTTATCATACTTCCAGCCCACAGTAGTCTTGCACTGCCGACACGTAATATCCCTCACGACGTGTTTCCCAGTCGTCATGTTGCGCTCGAGCGCTTCGCCGGGGACGTAGTTGACGACGTGGTTGAAGAGGTAGCCTTTGCCTACTTGGCCGCGGAAGCTCTGTTGGGGGGAGGGTGTGTTAGTTTCTGGCCACTTAGGTAGATAGGGAGGGGCAGAGGGGCTGGGAAGGGGAGGAGGGTGAGGAGGGTGAGGAGGGTGAGGAGGGTGAGGAGGGGGAGGAGGGGGAGGAGAGGGGGAAGGGGGGAATGTACCCGGCTGACGAGGCTCTCGTGTTTGGAGAGATGGGTTTTGCAGTTCTTGCAGCCGTAGATCTTGTCGCTGGAGAGGTAGTCGTTGTATACCAAACCCATGGCTGCGGTTTGGCTCGTCGAGTCGAGCGCTTGGTGTTCGGTGTGTTTCTGTGGTGTAGAGAGGTGTTACTCGAACGAAGCTCTAGCTCCCTGGGCGAGCTTTCTAGTTCACTCTTTCCGTATCTCGAGCTTATCGTTCTTCGGTAATCGTCGAGAGAGTCGTCGTAGCCTTGAGTAAAGCCGGCGTGTCGTAGGCGGTTCTCCGTTGCACCTCCAAGGTTGTAGCGGTATCTTCTGAATAGTTCCCGGTCCCTGAAAGTCCCCTCGAGCGTGAGTTGGTTCAAGGGTTTTGTGTCGGAAAGTTCGGAATTGACAGGTCTGATGTTGTTTCGGTTTGCTTGTTCGATGGCACAGGAAGATGGAACCAAGGCTGGATTCACGAAGGTGCAGGAGTGGTCAGCTGAGGTGGGGTCGATGGCGTGGAATGGGCCAAGTCAGGTACCGACGATACTGTTACAGCCTCGTGGAAGGCTCCGGTTTTTTCGGGACGAAATGTTTTTGGGAATGGAGAGGGAGTTTAAATGTTAAATCAATTTGGTTTTTTACAGCGGAAAATTCAATGGGCTGGACATTTGACTAAGAAATGGGCTCATGTCGCTGTTGATGTTATCCAGGCAGCCTTATCAGGATGGTGCTCCGTGCACTCTACGGATTGGACAGGCTCGGAATGGGACTGTGCACAACATCTGAGAATTGTTACAATATAAGCTGATAGGATTTCTCTGCTACGCTCTATTTGTGAGTAGCCAGCTAATTGAAAGGGCATGACGACAATTACAGCCCTGAGTCACTGAATGTCTTCATCTCAGCCAAGTTTCCAACATATCAGCTATTATACAGCCATGTTGAGTCACTGCGCCAGGACGAGTACACGTAAAATAATCCAAATGAATGTAACCTAGCACTGTAGCCAGTATCTAACACACCAAACACCCATAACCATGCGGAACCACACACGGAACCATCCCATAAACTCCGGAGCATCCTCACCATTGTCCTGTGAACCATGCACCCCCATACACCCATCCCATCCCATAAACTCCGGAGCATCCTCACCATTGTCCTGTGAACCATGCACCCCCATACACCCATCCCATCCCATAATAACCCCAGCGGCTATCCCACCGCGCGCACAAAAAACGCTAAATCAGATCATCAAGCTGTCTCTAAAGCGTTGGTAGATTTTTCCTCCCCAAGCAAAAATCTTTCAAGCAGACCGCCCAGCAAAAACATACATACAACAGAAGATCTAAGGACAACCTCCGTCATATACTACCATGTGAATGCTTCCTCCACAAAGTCGATATTCGACTTATGTTGGCGACTCCTCGCGGCGCTCCTCACATCGTCACTCAGCGAGCCGCTACCGCACACCGACACACCCATAGCGCCGATCTGGTTCTCCACCTCCATGTCCAGCAGCGTCTCGATATTCGGCCTTCCCGGGAACATCTGTACCGTCGCCGAGGGGCTGTGAATCTCCTTCGTCGACCGCGGGCGGCTGATGAACAGCATGATCCGTAGGATATCGCGACGCTTGTCCATCGCCAGGATCTCCGTCATCCACGGCCGGATCCACTCCAGATGCTCGGGGCTCTGGATGATCCAGACCAGCAGGACCTTGCGGGCAGCGACGGTGCCGTTAGCGTACCCGGTCACCAGATCACGCACGTGGGG
This sequence comes from Pseudogymnoascus sp. 03VT05, assembly GCA_001662645.1. Lineage (NCBI taxonomy): Eukaryota > Fungi > Ascomycota > Leotiomycetes > Thelebolales > Thelebolaceae > Pseudogymnoascus > Pseudogymnoascus sp. 03VT05. The sequence goes on along the minus strand of KV459387.1, from coordinate 13,812 downwards.
AACTTGGTGCGTGATGCCGATTCCGCCGGCGAAGAGGACGACTGTGCCGTAAGAGCGCATTAAGTGCGCGCCGCCATAGGGACCCTCGACGAAACACCTTGTGAACATCTTGCCCTCAGGGGCAGCTTCGGCTTTTTGTAATAACGTGTTGGTGAAGCCGGTACGGGCACGGATGACGAAGGACATGGTTGTCTTGCGGATGGCGAGGACGTCTTGCCTGTTGTTGCCGGCGAGTCCATCTCCCGCGAGCGGGTCTTCCTCTTCTTGGCTCCATGCCACGGAGAAGGGGTGGGATGTAAATGCGCCGATGGAGGGCATGTAGAGATAGGCGTGCTGTCCGGGGGTGAAGATCCAGGGGCGGGCGACATTGAGGGTGACGCGAACGGCGTTTCCGGGTAAGGCTTCCAATAGGGCCTTGGTCCCGCCCCTTCCCATATTGCGGTAGACTACTATGAGAACCCTGATCGTACGCTCCAACGCCCAGATGACGATGGCGACGATAAGGTATTTAGTTTGGTGCAACCCGGCTAGCTTAAGATGGTACCAGATTCCAACCAGTACTAAGATTGCTAGCATGATATGGAGATACTTGAATGTCTCGTAAAAGGCGTGTCTGACGAACGATAAGGACTGGACCGTAATGGCAACCATCGCAATAACACCCTACAAATGATTAGTACTTTGCCAGTGGGAATATATAAGGGAAGCTAGAACTCACAATGAGACCGAAGATCATCATCTCGCTGTTTTGGAATGCCGCCGCAACACTGGCCCAACCCTGTCGGTGAACAGTAGCGACAATCCAAGAGAAGGTGTGCAGCAGTGTTTCGATAACAACGATACGACCGAACCAGCGGTGCAGTAGGTTGAACGTGTCGAAGGAGATATCGAGCCAGTGAATAAGCGGGTTATTCCTGGTAGACATGACGAGGAGCGGGATCATGTTGACAACAGCAAGAATGCCGGATCGATGTCTTATCTCAACGGAGACAACGGAGAGTGGCTGATCCCAGTGGATTCTGGCCAAGCAGAATGCAATGTTCGTGCCGATATACGCGGTCAAGACGAGCAGTTGGAACCGCGTCGGCAACACGCCCATGTTCATCGCCGTCGACAACTGGAACTCGCGGTTATGCCTCTTGTGGAATATCGGGGCGTATAGGAGGTATTTCTTGAGGCTGGCATAGTTCTTGTACGGCCTCTGGAAGTAGCGCTGCTTCTCGTTTGTGAGGCACACCAGTTGACGCATGTACTTGACGGAGACGATCAGGATCCGCCAGACTATGAATATCACCGCCACGACACCGCAGATTATGAAAAGGAATTTGTGGAAGAGATTGGTCACGGAATCAGCCTCTTCTATGAGAATGGCCTCCGATGCTGCGTCGGCTTTGGCGCCTTGGGTAAGAAATAGTAGGCCCAGGGCAGCGCTCATGGTCCATGTTGAGGAGAACATGGTTGTGGGTTTAAAGTTTCTGTCGGCTCGGCCTCGCCGGTAAGGATGGTAAAACTGGGATAAAGACGAGTAACTGGAAGAACCTGTCGATGGCCAGCAGCTGACAGGTTCGCAGTTAGTACAGTTGTCGAAAGGTTTCCCTTCGATGCGTGGGATGTTGGACGAATCCTATGTGCGATATGGTCGAGTATTCGAGTCAAATGAGTGTCGTAGAAGACGCAGGAATGTCGAGGGTAATGATTGTTGTTCTTTTGTTCTTTGATTGAGGCGAGCGAAGTCCAGCTTAACAGTCAGGCGCCTAGTGAATGAGTCTCAGGTCGTTATCCCTTTGGGATAGATATCGCGGAGGATCGAAAGAGCGGAATGATCAATCAACGAAGAAGTGCGGAATTGTCGAGTCTCCGTCGAAGATTCGAGTAGATCCGAAAGCGTTGCAGAAAAAAGAGAAAGTCGGTTGTTTGTCGTTTATCGACGAGAACGAGGTCGGGTTCTCGACGACGAGGTTGGTGTTGAAAGAGGAGAGGAAGGAAGGAATGAATGAGGCGCACCGGAGAAGGACAAGAACAAAGATACGAGAGTTAGTAGGCGGCAAAGGCACAGGGGGGAAGTAGAGGGTCTTACCATAGTAGTAGTAGGGATCGGAGGGGGTGGAGTTGGGAGTGGCCAGTGAGTGCAGCGTTGGAGGCGTAGTACAGGGTAGTAAAGTGGCTAATTTTCGGCGGTTCCTGAACGAGAGGGCAAAGTGGCCAACATCATGTACCGACAATTCACAGGAAGTACTCTGTCGGATATCAAACGCAGATATGACGAGTATTACGCCCAAGTACGTATGCCCATCCCTATCTGTTTCCAACCATTTATACCATCCTATTCCTCATCACCATTCACATTCCCATACCTCTAACTCTACTGATTCAAGCGTCATTCAAGCGTTGGCCCAGATGCCCATGATCGAGTGGACAGAGATGTCGCACGCCCTCTCATTGTTTCGTGTCGACATCGAGTAGAGTTATCGAGTCCGGCCATGCTGATACACGAAGTGACGAGTACGTGCGTGCGTGTGCTCTGTGCTCGGTGCTCTAACAAACACCCCGCCAGCGCCATCGAAACCAACCCCAGCGTAATCTTATCTACGCCCCCAAAGCTCCGCCTCACCCGTCGCGTCGTTCCTTAATATATATGGTACAAATTGCGTATACAAAATGAAGCATGCGACAGAATCTGATACCGCGATGAGTGATAGTAAAGCAGACATCAAATCACGTTACCCGCAAAGATACTCCCCAATACTCGTCTCTACGTTTCAAGTGTCTCTCTCAATCCTCAAGTACATGCAAATACCCCCTAGATACGCGCTCCGAGTGATTGGCGCTGGCTGATTTCCAGGGGTACCTGTACCTTGCATTCCCCCCCGTCGTCTCCTCCTCCCCCTCGGCGGCATCAGCGATTGGTCCAGCCCGCTCCCCGCCAAGCGAGCCCGGTCCACGCTGGCGGCGCATCAACAGCCACTTCCTCGCGTCCCTGGCCGATGTCATGAAACCCAACCGCCCGCCACGACCGAGACGCCATCCCCCATCCGGGTTAGCGAGTACGATTAGCGCAGTCCACCCGTGGCCCACACGAGACGTGCACGGATACATTGTGTGCCTCAGGTATTTTCGTAATTGTGTCGTATGCAAAATGCCTTGAAAGCGAGTGAAAAGAAAAAAATTATGCTATGCTCGAGTATACTTTACACTACTGTTCTGGTACTCTACTTTAAAACAGTACATCCAAGATATTTTCTTATGGTCTAGACCACCAAATCTGGATATTTGTCCCGTGCCCTTTGTTCTCTCTCTTCCTCTCTGCCAATGCTTTTGAGCCTCGAATCCAAATCTTCAAAAACTAAGTTCGTCGCCACTGAAATCGTCGTCTTCGGCCATCTGCCGAGATGCCTTAGCATTGCTCAGGATACCCGAACGGCGGCCGTGGCTACTAACGCTGAGTCTGCTGTTGTTTTGAGCTTCCGTCATGACAGATATTTTCTCCTCAGGTAGGACGTAGGACACGCTAAGCTCATCCTCTTCATCTGTATCCTCTCCGGCATTGGTGGCATTGTTGGTATTGGCCTCCCCGTAGACGCTCCAGCCGCGGCCGTGTTGGACAGACCCAGACCCAGACCCAACATTTCCTTGCTTTTTGCTCTTCGTTGGCTTAGGAAGCGCCGTGCTTCTCCTGGACAAAACAGATGCTATCCTCGGGGGAGGTGACATGTCGGAGAATATCGTGTCTCTCTCGTCATACCCCGTGCCATCGCTGAGGTAGGTGCTAGGACTGGAAGGGATCAAGTCGGAAACGCGGGCCGCCACTCGTTGACCAAGTGCGTTATCTCTCTTGTTTGGGAAAGAAGGAGCCGGAAGCTTCTGAATCTTTCGAAATGACACAGGCGACTCAACCTCGGAGTCTTCCCAGTGGATCGGATCAACAGTATGTCTGATCTGTTTAATCGCTGGCGTCGGCGCCACCCACTCGCTGATCCCTTCCTCCCACCGAAAGGCGGCTGTAGGCTTGCTGCTCGGTGACTTCCCTTGTCCCAACTCAGGATGTATCTGGAATTTGGCTCGGATATCGTCTGCGTAATCCAAGTGTGCTGCGATCGGGACCTGTTGAGAGAATACGTATGCGCTTGAAACTATAATATTCTGTAGCAGATGCCGTTTTTTGTCGCCAACAGTCGATGTGCATGCCTCGACAAGTAGAGAGAAGCGCTTGAAATGCTCCAAGCCAGTACCCGATAGACCTCTACCGCAGCATCGAGCAACTGAGCACATAAACTCTGCTATCTCTGGGTCAATAATGCCGCGGGAGCCCTGGCAGGCTTGTTGTAATAGTCGAATAAGCTGGCCACACCGCTCCTCTCTAGCATCCCTCAGGGGCGTCGCAAAAAGATTCGCTAGGAATACTAGACTAACTTGACCCCTGAGTTCAGTCGACGGTATCGAATATTCTATGTGAAGATGCCGAAGGATATTGATAACATTGCTCCCACGCTCAGTAATTGAATTTTCGCTTGACTCGTTTGAAGCTTCATCCAGGATCACAACTGCAGAAAGAGTCGCCAGTACACTGGAGAACGTAGTGCCTATTGCCACCGATACTCTGGTGTTGAACGGAGCCGCATCCCTCTTCGACTGCCCGGCGGATGCATTCAGCATTAGCGGAAGTATTTCTTGAAGAAACTCAGTCGCATTCTGGCAAGCAGGTTCAGCTGAAATAGCACGGAAGACTCTTGTCCACAGGCCAGAAAGCTCTTTGGTTGCAAGCCACTGAATTGCGACAATTCCACCTCCAAATATGTCTGTCATCATTCGGAAGTATTCCGACATTCGGCCAGTATGAGCGACATACTTTTCCAGTGCCAATAACGGTGCGAGCTCGGGGATATCCGCAATTCGACTATACGGAGTCGCTGGCTCGCTGTCTGGCATCGTGAGCAATAAGGCATCTAGTAACACTTCCGCCTCTCGATAGGAGCCCATCTGCGAGCATAGCATAACCAAAGCTTCCCCGAATACCTGGTTAATCAAGCCACTCGAAATTGCACTAGCAACAATATGCACCCCATGTTCTCTCACGACAGTGCGCAAATGTTTCCAGCCATGCTCTGAAGTTCCAATATCCTCCAGTTGGGCGTATATCTCTCCAGAGATGTCTCGTTTCAGCGTGGATTTGAGCCCGGCCGTCTTTGCATCTATCGCTTCCCAGTCCTCTTCAAGCTGTATGCGTTGGTGTACATTTCGCAGGCATAAAGAAAACAGTGAATTCAAGCGTTCTGGCGCCGGTGCATATGCTTGCTCTGTGGTTCTTAATAGGGATTCCAGAGCGTTGTAAATCCCAATATATAATGTGTACGTCTTAGGACTCATTGCCGATTGCAATTGCTTCAGAGAAGTACTCGATCGAAAATTGGACATCCCAAGAACCGACGATGCAAAGCGAGTATTCCGGCCTTTGACTCCTTCTTTCCTGGCTGGGCCTCCCAGGCCATACACTTTAACTGCTGACGCACGTGTCATGCCATCGTCAGGCCGGATGCGAGTGAAGATCGGTGTTTCCACCGAAATCTCTCCTGGAGGTCTGGTTATCGCTGGCAGACCACGCCTAATGGGTGCTGGTTTTGCCCCTTGGGCGGAGGCGATTCGTCCTGCTTCGTCCTTCTGTCGAGACCTTCCTCCATAGGTTACTCGGACCCTCTTCTTTGGTTTTATGCCATCATCGCCACGATTGTCGGTGTGCAAAGCGCTGTTGTTTCTTTTCCCCCAATTATCAGTTGCGATAGTGCTATTTGCAGACTCTGCCGGTTGAGATGCGGGTATAAATTGTGCGGCGTCTTTCTTCAGTAGCTCTACTCGGGATTGTAGGGACCGGAGAAGCCGATTGCAGCGTGCGGCAGTCCAATGCTTGGAATCTGTATCTAGGTCATTGTCTTCGAACTCCGCATTTCGTCGCCGCACCGGTGTAAAGCTGTAAGAGTTGCCTGTCATGGTTTGATATTATGTTCCCCTCTCCTATTCCCAGTCAGTGTCGTCATGTCAACAAGACATTGGGATTAAACTTACCCACTGAATTTATAAAGAAGGCTGGATTAATGAGAAGATATATATAAAGCGCTATTCAAAGCATGCCATATATATTTAAAACTAGCAAAATTGTAATGCATTGATGCTAGAAACTCATATTGGTATGGGAAAACATGGGGATTATCGATGGCCATTGTTTACATGTAGCCTCAAAACAGACGAGGCTGCGGCCTTGCGTTGCAGGGGGTCATACCCCGAACGTGCGGGTTTGAGCCGATGGCCCGCCGCAAGTGCCGCCGGAACGGAAACAAACGGCAACATTTTTTTTACTCTGTGGTTCCATGTCAGTGGATTCGACATAGTATTTACCAGCTTCCCCAAACCATTTTCTTTTGCTGTATTATACGCATTATATATTTTCAATTCTTTTCCGATTTGCCTGGCAATTGATTTATTGCCGTCCTATTTGAACTCCGCAGTTCTGTCTCTGGTCAACCATGGCTGAATCTAATGACACAAAGGGACAGTCTCCTGGTACGTGATCCCCGAACCATTGACCCCAGAGACCCAAATTACCTACGCCCATCGCCACCCCCAGATTGTCGGACATAAACAGCTGCTAACGTCTACCTCATAGCCCTCGCTCAAGAGGCAGTTGCAGAGCCAGAAAATGCCGTCACCGAGAGTCATACGACAGCCAACGGAGAGGCCCAAGAAGGAGAGGAAGAGTTAGATCAGGGTGCTGAGAGTATGACCCTCTAAAGTAGCTTGCTAAAAACCGGCATCTCCTGCTTGGAACGAAAACATTTAACTGATGCAATGGGCAGCTATCTTCTCCCTGACAGTCACACTACCCCACAAGCCACACAAGATGCAACTTATGGTAATAACCCCTGGGAATATCGTTGCGGGACGAACTGACGAAATTTAAGGTGTCGTCACAAGAGCAAGTCCACGATGTCCGACAATCTGTGATTGAGCTGCCAGATACCTTCCAATATTCTTGTTTCCATTTGGAGCACAACGGAGAGCGAATCAACGACTTCATCCAACTTTCCGATGTGAAGGATCTCGTACCCGAGTCGGAATTGAAGCTTGTGGAGGACCCATATACCGAGAAGGAAGCGCGCATACATGTTATTCGTGTCCGCGAACTTATTGGTGCGGCTGGTGACCGGACAGATACCCTACAAGGTATCTTGTCAGGCCTGTCTCTTTACGATTCCGTTACGGAGTCAGAGGCCCCAGCCTCTGAGGAGGCAGCGGCAGCTAAAACCGACGGTGCAGCCCACCCATTGGCAGATTACGACTTCCAAGCGGCAGGAACATTATCAACTTTGCTCCCACCTACTCAGGAGTCGCATCCTAAGACTATCAAAATGGTCGGCCTATCGCCCTGGAACCCCCCACCATACCATCTCCGCCAAAAGGGACACCTGTTATACCTCCAGGCGACTACCTTGGAGGGTGAGCAATACCAGATCACCTCCCACGTCTCTGGCTTCTACGTCAACAAGTCGACAAATGCTAGGTTCGACCCTACTCCACGCACAGCACCAAAGGCGCACGCCGCGCATTCGCTTCTGGCGCTGATCTCGGACCTTTCTCCTTCCTTCGAACCCGCTTTCGAGAAGCTGCAAGAATACAACAACCAAAAAGAGCCTCTTACGAACTTCCAGATCACCAACTCTACTCCAGCAAGCCCCTGGATCGTGCCTTCGGAGTCTTCGCCACTCACTACTCACCAGTCTGATCTCACCCGCTCTCAGGAGAGCTACTTGATTTCGGGAATTGAGAACACCGAGACTCTTAGAGACTGGAACGAGGAGTTCCAGTCCACGAGAGAGTTGCCAAAGGAGACCGCTCAGGACAGAGTCTTCCGCGAACGCCTTACCTCGAAGCTTTTTGCCGACTACAATGACGCTGCTGCTCGTGGCGCCGTATTAGTCGCCAGAGGCGAGGTCGCACCCCTGAACCCAACTGAGAGCAGAGACGCCCAAATATTCGTTTACAACAACGTCTTCTTCTCCTTCGGTGCTGACGGTGTCGGCACTTTCGCGTCCGAGGGTGGTGATGAGGCAGCAAGAGTTGCAACTGGCAAGGATGTTATGGGCGTGCGTATGGTTAACCAGCTCGATATTGATGGCCTTTTCACCCCAGGTACCGTTGTCATTGATTACCTTGGCAAGCGCCTTGTTGGCCAGAGCATTGTCCCTGGTATCTTCAAGCAGCGCGACCCTGGAGAGAACCAGATCGACTACGGTGCAGTTGATGGCAAGGAGGTTATCGCTGCTGATGAGAAGTTCGTTCCCGTTTTTGAGAAGCTGTCCAAGGCCTTGAAGGTCAAGAAGCACGCTGTGTGGGATAAGGCCGGCAAGAGACATGAGCTCGAAGGCAGCGTTGAGACCAAGGGTCTGTTAGGTACTGATGGAAGGAAATACGTCCTTGATTTGTACCGTGTGACACCTTTGGATATTGAGTGGATGGAGGAGAACGGAACTGCGATTAGCAGTCCTGAGCAGAACGGTGGAGCTGGCGAGGCCACTTACCCTCACAGAATGACCGTCCTTCGCCCAGAACTGGTCGAGGCATACTGGAAGATTAAGATGAGGGCGTGGGTTAACGAGCGCTTGGAGGAGAGGCGACAGGCCGCCAAGGCAGAGGAGGATGCGACCAAGGCTGTCACAGAGGGCGAGGCTGATGCCGAATCCACCGAGAAGGCCGCCAAGCCTGCCGACTCTGACAAGGACAGAATCGACATCACCGACTTCGCTTTCTCCCTTAACCCTGATGTGTTCAGCGGCCAGGAGCCCCAGACCGAGGAGGAAATCGCCGAGTGGGCCAAGGACGAGGAAGAAGTCAGATCGGCCGGAAAGTTCCTGCGAGACACCGTGTTGCCTGAGCTTGTCCGCGATCTGAAGGAGGGAGACGTTGGCTTCCCTATGGATGGCGAGTCGCTCAGCCGCCTCCTCCACAAGCGTGGTATCAACATCAGATACCTTGGAGTGCTTGCTGGCCAGGCCGAGGGCAGACGTCTTGAGGCACTGAAGATTCTCTCCATCCAGGAGATGATCTCCAGATCTTTCAAGCACATCGCAGGCAACTACCTCCGATACTTGCCAATTCCTTTCACCAGCGCTTGTATCGCTCACCTTCTCAACTGCCTCTTAGGCACTGAGTTCAACGATAGCCCAGTGGCCGAGATCGACGCTTCGTTGAAGGCATTGTACGCTGATACCGATCTTTCGTTCAAGGATGTCACCCCCGAGTCGTTAAGAAAGGAGATCGAGGCCCAGACTCTGAAGAGATACAAGTACACTCTTGAGGAGAACTGGTTCGCTGCCATCAAGCCTGTCCAGATGCTACGTGAGGTTTCCCTGAAGATGGGTTTCCAACTCGTCTCCAAGGACTACTTCTTCACCAAGGAGGCTGCAGCAAATGCCAAGCCTGCAAAGGTTGCTGACGCGCCTAAGGAGAACACCAACGGCACGGCCACCACCACTTCGAGCAAGAAGAAGAAGAAGACCCGCTCTGATTCTCCTTCGGGGCCTAAGGCAGTTCCAGCAGGTCCACCAATGACCTTCTCCGCTGATGATGTCCTGAACGTTGTTCCAATCATCAAGGAGGCCTCTCCCAAGAGCGCTCTCGCCGAGGAGGCTCTTGAGGCTGGCCGCATTTCCATCCTGCAAGGCCAGAAGAAGCTCGGACAGGAACTCCTGTTGGAGTCTCTCTCCCTGCACGAGCAGATCTACGGCATCATGCACCCTGAAGTAGCACGTGTGTACAACACCTTGTCTATGCTCTACTACCAGCTTGACGAGAAGGACGCCGCCGTCGAACTCGCCCGCAAGGCCGTCATCGTATCCGAGAGGACCCTCGGTGTCGACTCCGCCGAGACGCTCCTCAGCTACCTTAACCTCGGACTCTTCAGCCACGCCAACGGCGAGACCAAGCTCGCATTGACATACATCAAACACGCCCTCCAGCTCTGGAAGATCATCTACGGCCAAACCCACCCCGACTCCATCACCACCACCAACAACGCCGCCGTCATGCTCCAGCACCTCAAGCTCTACCACGAGTCGCGCCTCTGGTTCGAAGCCTCCCTCGACATCTGCGAAAGCGTCTTCGGCAAGCAATCCATCAACGCCGGCACGCTTCTCTTCCAGCTCGCCCAGGCCCTCGCCCTTGACCAGGACTCCAAGGCCTCTGTCAACCGCATGCGCGAGTCTTACAACATCTTCCTGACCGAACTCGGCGCTGAAGACAAGAACACCAAGGAAGCTGAGAGCTGGCTCGAGCAGCTCACCCAGAACGCTGTTTCAATCGCCAAACACGCAAAGGATGTCCAGGCCCGCCGCGTTCGCGCTGGCATCAAGATGTCCCCCGGCATGTCGCTAGGCCAGACTCAAGCCCAGCCGCCGGTCGGCCAGACTGCCGAGGCTTCGTCGGGCAGAGATCCTCGCAACGCGATGGGTATGGATTCCCGCAGCATCGATGAGCTGTTGAAGTTCATCGAGGGGAAGGAGGCGAAGAAGCCTTCCTCCAAGAAGAGGCCTGGCCAGAACAACCCTAAGCGCAGAGGCGGTGCGTCCAAGGCTTAAACCGTCTTCTTTCTCACGGCTGCATACTCTTTGGATAGAGCGTGCGTGATGTAAGAGATGGGTTTGTAATCGACAGCATATATCTGCTTGTAATATCTCCTTCGTCGTTTCTGGTTGCATGGTTCTTGGATTTTGCTTTTGTTTCCTCATGAAGGATTGGTGCTTGCATTGCATCATCTCTCCCCTCTATGGCATGGCATACTTGTACTTGTATAATTTTATTGTATTTTTAACGCTCAAAAAATGGTGTCGACCGGCGGCCCAAGGAATGGGGGGTCGTTTACATGTATGTACGGGATTGAAATAACTAACTCCTCTCATTATGATGGGTGGATTGCGAAGGAGGCCTTGTGTTTTCTTGGAATAATCCGTATTGGACACACAAATATATGCATATAATTACATATACCTAGCAATGCTATACCATTAATAACAAGATCCCTAAATTACTCATACATATGCCCACTCTCGTGTTCAACGTCGGAATACTCTTTACATTGATAGTATCATGATATGAGGAGAGTTTTTATACATCCATCTAACCCGACGGCTCCCAAAAATCGTACAATACAATACAATTCTGTAACAACAAAAAAACGCCTCGCTGATGCTTCAATATAGTAGTACAAGCCCTCCCCCTCCGGCCCTAGCTTCTCACGACGTCTTCTCCAAAAACTCCTTCGCCTCATTAACCTTCGTAGCCAGGTACGGGCTCCCCCCCCGATCGGGATGATTCAACATCATAAGCGTACGGTGATTCTTCCTAATCCTCTCCTTCGTAAGGTTGCGCTCGCTATTTCTTCCATTAGAATCCACCCCTAATACCAACCCAACCGTAGACGGCGGGGAGGAAGGGGATAACTCACCTCAGCTGCAGAATCAGCGACGCCTCCTTGCGGTTCATCTTAGGCTCGAATCCGCCTTTATAGTATGCCTTCCCCAGCGCTCCGACGGCTCCGGCGCCCCCGCGGTATTTGCGCATCGCTACGAGTCCGGCTCGTCCCTGGGAGGATGGGTGTTAGTTTTCCTGTCCCCTGATGGGTTGGTCCGAGGTGTTGTGCTTGCTTACCAGGAAAGCTGCGGCTGCGACACCAACGCCGATTGCGACAACAGAAGCCATGGTTGTATAATATGCGATTCCTTCGATACTCTTCCAGTAAATAACACTGCTTCTCTTTGCCCGTTTATAGGTGAATCGTAGAGTTCTGAGCGTTCGAGTTCCTTTCCGTTCGGGGCGGCAAATAATCGGAGCCGCGCCAATCTACAATTTTGCCTCGGCGCCACAGTCGGCCCGGGCAGCACATCCCTGCCTTTATCGCACTATCGCTACCCGCGCCAACGTCAAATTTTGGCAAGAAAGTTTAGGAAGAAGCAGGCGAGCAGTTGCAAGAGTTCCAACAATAACAAACTCCCCACAACCGCCAAGATGAGGTATGTGAACTTCTGAAATTTTGGAATGCGATTGAGCAGATGGGCTAACTGGTTTTTGTGTGAAGAATCGAGACGTGCTATTTCTGCTCGCAACCTTGCTACCCCAGCAAAGGCATCACCTTCGTCCGCAACGATGCACGACTCTTCCGCTTCTGTCGCAGCAAGTGCCACAAGAACGTACGTTCCTCCCCCTCCTCCCCTCCCTCATCCTCCCTCCCGAACATCTCCAATTACTAACACCCTCCCCCACGCAGTTCAAAATGAAGCGTAACCCCCGCAAACTCAAATGGACCAAAGCCTTCCGCAAATCCGCCGGCAAAGAAATGGTCGTCGACAGCACCCTCACCTTCGCGGCCCGCCGCAACGTCCCCGTCCGCTACAACCGCGACCTCGTCGCCACGACTCTCAAAGCCATGTCCCGCGTCGCCGAGATCAGACAGAAGCGCGAGCGCGTGTTCTACAAGAAGCGCATGGAGGGCAACAAGGAGAGGGCCAAGGCTGCGGATCGCAAGTTGGTGGCGGAGAATTCCCATTTGTTGCCGAAGATGAGGGGGAGCGAGAGGTTGGCGCTGGAGGCGGCGGGAGAGGAGGTCGAGGAGGAGGTTGTGGCGCCCAGGGCGAAGGTGTTTGGGAAGATGCAGACGAGGAGGAAGCAGTTGGTTGGGGGTGGGGAGGAGGAGGAGAATGGAATGGATTTGGATTAGGGGTGTGGAGTGGGGTTGTTGTCAGTTTGGGCTGGGAATGTGATGGGCGTTCGGTCTATATAAAATGGCGTTGTGGTTGTGTTAGGAGATTCGGGTGGGAATTTGACGTTAAGATATACGCAAATACACCTTCTTTGAAGCAAAACTTTTTTTCTGCGGTGGTTGGATTGGGAAAATTGCATTTGTTGTATGTGTCTGAGCCATTGAGATTTTCGGCAGTACTCTTGCACCTCAGAGGTCAAGAGAGGGGGTGTGAACAGTTGAGAGTTGATACCTGCATTGAAGCTAATATAATTTCTCCCCTCGACTCATTTTTGGAGTAGGTAATTTATTGAAAAGGAACAGATAATCACCAAAACCCCGATTGGTACCTGGATTGTGGCTAATATAATTTCCGCCCTTTGGCTCATTTTTTTGGAGTAAGTGATTTATTAAAGAGACTTAAATAATCATCAAAAATAATGGTATCATTTTATACTCCCCATAAATAACTTAAACACCAGTTCCTTGCCCCCAGTTCGTTTTACACATTCCCGCCCCAACCCATCCATTCTCATCCCACGGGTATCAATCCTCCTCCCTCACATCCTCCCCCTCCCATCCTTCCCTCCTCACAAACCCCCATCCTCCTCCTCCCCCCTCCCCACCCCCCTATACACCCTCCCGGGCATCACCAACCCCCCCTCCACCTCCCTCCTCACCATCTCCTCAACCACCCTCCTCCTCTCCTCCTCCTCCCCCCTCTTCCTCTCCTCCTCCTCCTCCCTCCCAACCTTCCAGTTCCCCGCCCCTCCACGCCCTCCATACACCACCTCCTTCGCTGCTGACTTGGGCGCTTCTCCTACCACCACCGCATTCGACTGCGCTGATGGTGATTTGCCCGCGCTGGGTCCAGAGGCGGATGTAGACGAGGAGGAGGGGGGGAGGGGGGAAGAGGAAGGGTTGATATTCCCCGCCCCCCCGCGCCCACTACGTATCGAAGAAACCTGGGGGTTCACAGTCCGCGTATCAGGTGTATCAGGCGTCTCCTTCGCCCGTTGCTCAGCATCGGCGTT
>KV459386.1:58549-178868 GCA_001662645.1 Pseudogymnoascus sp. 03VT05 | reverse complement strand
GGCCCAGAAGCTCGCTGCTGCCGAAGCCCGGAAGGCCAAGCAGGCCGAAAACCAAGCCCAGAAGCAGCTCCACCGGGTAGGAGTTGAAGCCCGGAAGGCTAAGCAGGCCCAAAACCGAGCCCGGAAGCAGCTCCACCGGGCAGGAATTGAAGCCCGGAAACAGGAGCGCCTCCGGAAGAAGAGCCTGGCTCAGCTTACTGAATTGGGCCTCCCAATTCCTCCGGAGTTAGAATACCCAATTACTGACCCAGAAGCCGAATCCGAGAGCCAGTATGAGAGTGCGAGTGAGGGTGGAAGTGGGAGTGGGCGTGGGAGTGGGAGTGAGAGTGAGAATGAGGAAGTGATAATTTCGTAAAATGGAGTTTTTATGTACCTTTACATACAATTTACTATGGCTAGGTACTTACGGTCGCAATTTGAGTTGACGCAACCCGCTTCCACTTTTAAGCGAGTTGACGCAACCCGCTTCCACCCCCGATTAGGGAGTAGGTACCGATCACCAATTCATCAAGAACCAATCTTCTACAACCATCACAGGGAACACTTATACTGCGCGTGGATCTCGCTCTCCGCCCTTGTAGTTTGTACAATTTAAATTAATTATGCCAAAGATTCTACACTCCAGAGGTTATATTAACAATGCGCCTCCAAGAGGTCGGGCGTGAATTCCCGTTACCCGTTACCCTGGACCCTGACAGAGACACGAGACCCTCCATGCATTGCACCGAGATCAAGCCACTCATCTTATGTTTGTCTTTTTTATCCCAGTCGGCCTGCTCTATTCCCATGACAGTTGCACATCTATGCGGGAACAATGGAAATAAGAAGGTCTCCATTGCCATGCGCAAAATGAGCCCCAGCGTTCATGTTGGTAGTGTCAAGACCACAGTTGTCGTAGATCCACTGCGCGGCGATGGCGACGTCGCTGCAGGACGATGCGACACTCGCTAAGTTCTTGATGTTGGCGCCCATAATGGACGCGCCATTGTCGGTGCACATCGGCTGGACAAAAGTGCCGCTTACGGCGCAAGACTTCGAGCCCAAGGCTGAGAGGTAGTTTACACACGCTTGGGCACCATTTTTTGGAAGTGTGTAGTTGTCTTCGCAGGTCGGGATGGTAGCGGCGGCTGCACGCTTGCCGGACAGAAGGGCGCTGCGGATCTTGTGGGCGTTATACGACTCGGGGACTATGGCAGCGGTTAGAATGGGTGGATGGTAGATAAGGACGGCGGGGGGACGAACTCTTAACACGTCCCATAGCCTCAAGGTCCTTGCGGGTGAGGCCAAGCGACTCCAGACTGGGGAAGCCAGCACCGGGAATCAATCCGTCGACTGGAGCCGGAGCGGCAGTCGCGCTGGTGCCGACGGCGAGAAGGGCCACGAAGACGGAGATGACAGAGAATTTCGCCATGTTTGAGGGTGCGGTTGTTAGATAGGCTTCGTGGATTTGAGAGATCAACGATGCTTATTTTCTCATGTTTGGAGGAGATGGGCGCCTTTAATGTTCGTTAGCACCTGTCAGTTCTCCAAGACAGAGTGGATAGATGCACGGTCCGAGGCGAAGCTTCCGCCCCTCAGGAGACCGGCGTCTGGTGTGGGCCATGGGATCCTGGTCGAAGGATCTTGCCTTACTAGTTGTGCAGCGAAGGATGAAGGATTTTGAATCGCTTCGCAAATCACTGCTGACACCCTGCATCTGATTGGCGACTTTCGACGTGAGATATTAGGCCGTCTCTACACGGTTAGACACATTTATTCCAGCACAACACCATAATCTCGTCCATAAACCGAAATAAGGGCAGAAATATGGATAGTGAGAGGGGCAATAAACGGGGCGTTTCCAAGCCACGGAACGAGACAAGGTACAGAGAGCCAAGACTAGAGGAGGCGCAATGTCTGACTTGGGATTCTGGGGATTGAGGGGGGATCAAGAATTTGTGAATCGCCAAGTGGTGTGGAACGGGCCGTGCTCTACTCTACTTTCGCCCTCCAGCGATCCTACAGGAGCTTGAAATTAGAACTGCGGAAATGAGAGGCTTGGCATGTTTATTTGTCGGAAACCCTGCATCGTTGTTGGACGTCCCATCCAAACCTCATCAGCTGGTTACTGTACATTGCACGCGACTGTAGAAAAAACCAAATCAAAGTACTAGTAATAGCATAGACTGAACAGGGGATTGACAATGGCGATGGGTTGGCCATTTTGGAATGTGAAGAAAGTATTGTTAGCGATATCTTGCAATTTGATAAGTGTACCTGGCGCTACTCTATATTTAGACCAACGGAAATCTTGGCAAAATGTTTATTATTAGACTGACATCTGGGGCAAAGTATAAACTAGCCAGAAACACATTAACATGCCAGAGCTAAGCTCCGACGAAGGAATGATCCCTATGAAATGAAACCCAGAATAACTTTCGTTCTCCAACCAGATCTAGATGAGATACGGTCTTCAGGCTGTCCGTAACGTCTCAGTAGCCTTTTCGAGAACTCTCCCCCAAGGACCATCAGCCAGTATCCAACAGGCAACACAACTTGCCGCCGTATTCGAAGTTCTATGGCTTATGTTCGTTCTTTCAACTTCTCAAAAAAGTCTTTGCAAACTCTCCCCAGATTGGACCCCTATTCAAAGCACTCTATGTTAGCCAAAAGAACGAGTAAGTGATAGAGCGCAAGAACGGCCACTGCCTACCTCTTGTAAAAGAACATTTCTGGCACATTTCCTGTTTGCAATCCCTCAATAGCCGCTGCGAGCTCTTCCCCATATCCGTCGTCTTTGACCTCCTGTATGGGGTACATATATGTTTTGATGACAAAGACGATTGCACCACTCTGGGGTAGGCGGAACAGAGACTGCATTTCTGTACGCTGGTATGTCTATTTGACGTTAGTGGAATCTTCACCAAGGGCAGCCTATATCTGCAAATACTTACGTTTTCCACTGTAACTTCAGCAGGGTGGTCGGCATTGGTGTGCTTCCCATCATGGAAATGAGTGATTTCAAACGG
Source organism: Pseudogymnoascus sp. 03VT05 (assembly GCA_001662645.1). Taxonomy (NCBI): domain Eukaryota; kingdom Fungi; phylum Ascomycota; class Leotiomycetes; order Thelebolales; family Thelebolaceae; genus Pseudogymnoascus; species Pseudogymnoascus sp. 03VT05. Next base: position 175,860 of record KV459386.1, on the reverse strand, counting down.
AGTAAAGAGTTCACTATTCGTCATAACACTCCACTGTGGCGATGAAATCAGTTATGGATTTTAGGCACTCATTGGCAGCAACTTACATTGAATCTCCTTTTAAACTTCCCAACCTCTAGTGCGCTAAAATATCGATCCATACTCTTGTTCAGTATTTCCATATACTTCGGGACAGGCCCGTGAATATCTCGCAATTTCAAGCCAAGCTTCTTGCTTGCATCAAAGCCGCTCGGAAAACACGTCGCGAAAGCTTTCAGCGTATACCCATCGCCATCATCCGAGGGCAGTAGTATCAGAAAGTCTTCATCTAGATTACTCCCAATATGGGTAAGTGCCTCTGTAGATGACTCTGGGCAGCTGACGGGCAGACTGTGGCCTGTAACCAGATTGTTAAGCTGGCCGTTTGAGCGCTGGAACATCCGAGGCCACCGCACAGGAAGGAGTCCGTCCGTGAGGAACTCATATAGTTCTTTGACTGCCGGCCGTGACCCTTCCAGATGCCCGATAACGGTAGTTGGATACTCGGCTATACATTTTCGGCGTAGAGTGACACGATCCAAATAGTTTTTGTCCATGACAATTAGGTTATTGGCGTCTGTTTTCTCCAGTGCTGCGCCGGGTTGTTAGTGACTGCATCTGTGGTTGTGCCCTGAGAGCTTCCTACCCATAGTAAGGTGATATTTCGGCTTGAAGGGACGGTGCTTCAGAGGCTCGGTAGTTTTCCAGTCAAAGCCATCCAACGTATCAACGGGCCCTAAAAACGTAGGGGTTTTTGAATAGGCATTTTTGTCATTGATGCCTCCTTTCTCTCTTGTCGTAGGTCCATTCTACATGAAATAATTAGTATATTTAGCATGTTAACGGCTTCTTCATACTTACCTTCGTGGAGAATGATGGGGCCTTGCGACATCTCTTCGTGAAGAAGAAGGTACAGCCTGTGAGTAATACGGCCAGAGCGATCAGATAGTATGACTCGCCGCATGTTAAACCATCGAGTATAGGCAGCATCGTTGGGCGATTAGACATGACTGGCTATCCAATCCCCCAAATAGTTATGTACTTTCTGTTGATGATATTCATATAAATAATTGACCCTGCGATAGTTCTTTATAATACGGCAAGTTTAATCGCTCCGAGGTTGATTTCCATTATCTGCCGTGCGTGCGGTATCGCTATGAACGGGCTAGACCACGATCTTAGCTGCCGTGCCGCCCTGTCGGATACACTTTCCGAGAACAGCAATGGTCAGAAACCCAATTACCCCGCTCTTATCTAACATTTCCGCATTTTTATCAATTACCCGCGATGATAACGACTGCCAAGTGCCTTTTTAGGCGTAGTTGCGGGCCTAGAAGTCCGAGTATGGGGGGGTGTGCATCTAATGATTGATATCTTCAATTGCGAATGGCGGATTTCTTCTTTTGCGGTGCAGTTTTGGCTTCTTGACAGGCGGCTACAATATAATAAATACTGGCCTGGGTGATAAAAGAATAAATACTAGCCCGGGTGATCAAAAGAATGTATTTGATCCATAGTTACTATAAACTATAAATACTCAAAGAGACATTCCGTTCCATGTAGTTAATCCCAACCTCTGACTAACTGTTATGCACTGTCCCCGTCCCGGTCATATGACCTTAAACCATCATATCGTTCCTCGCACCAGCAACCACTTATTTCCACAAGGCAATCGTTATCTCATACCATGGTCATTAATCTCATCAATCTCCATGCTGGTACTGTTCTCTACAGACAGGTAACGTGATGTCGTATATCCTATTCGTTGATGACTTCGCTACTGTTTTGACACAGCCGCTTTCCGGTACCCAAGCTCACACCAACCATCTACCGGCTCCAGGCCATCCACGCCTCCAGAAAGCTTCAACTCTATCTCGCCAAAGTAGTCCTCTTTGCCGACCTGACCAAACCCGACACTCTCAAACAGTTTTCGGCTCTTCACGTTGGTTTTGTTGATCTTGGAAACGAGCACCAATCCTCCCATCTTCACATCCTTGTTCTGGATATGGGCTTCTGCTCCTTCTGGTGAGTGGCTCTTGTACTGGTCGAGTATATCAACCGTGTGGCATTTGATATACTGGAGAAAAGCAAGTAATATCGCTTTCCCAAACCCGCGCCCTTGATCGCTTGGGGATGCAATCATCAGCTCGATCTCGCCGCGTACGTATGGCCGATTCAACATCTCCTCCCCCTCTTCGTCAAGCTCATAGGCAAGCCTAAGAAATAGATTCACATCGCCAATCATCTTTTCTGGGGCGTCATACACCTGAGATGATATAACTCCATCGCATGAATCCTGTCCAGCACTCTTAGAGAGAGTTCCAGGGATTGGGTGGCAAGCAATGAACGTTAGTTTGTCGAAATCCGTTTGCCAACTGAGCTGCATTGCATACTCCTCCTCCAAAGTCAGAGGTTCAGAAGCTGTCAGCTCTTGAAGATCCTGTAGTCTGCATCAACCCCTCTCCGTTGTAAATCTAGGTTTTTAGCATCATACCGGCGACTTCATCCACTCATTGTACCATAGCACATGGTGCTCTCCATATGGGACGAGCAAAATAGCCGGCGTGGTGACAGCTAGACGTCCAATCGTCAGCTAAACACTCAATCTGTAGTTATGGGAAGGAACAAAGATACCTGTGGTGGCATTCAACAACATCTTCACAGAATCTGCGTCAATGCAGAAACTGTGCCAATGTCGAAGACTTGTGATGTTCGTCGCTGCACGTGCAGATTTTAACGTTAATTTAAGGTTGCACATCGACCCCGCCAAAATGTCTACGCGGTCCGTGCATCGTGTTCTTTCTAGGTCAAGGAGGGATATGGCAATTTTTTAGGGGATTACATTGTATTCAGACGCCTTTTTAATGTTGTATATGTATATTATTTAATAATAATGAAATCACTTTTATAGATGAGATTAAATTAGCGACGTAGAAGGGAGTTGGCCTGCCCCCTGAGAAGCTGAACATCCGTGATTCGTACAGCAGTACTTAAAGCAGTCTACAAGACTATCTTTCACATACGACCATAGACTCAAGAGAATTGGGCATCCCGTCCGCTCTGCCATACACAAGCTTAAGAATCAGTGGATTTATACTCTCAATTGTGCCAATAGGCATAGTGTAGAATCTGAGGCCCTTACTGCCTTAAGGGTGAGCGGGGTGAGCGGGGTGAGGCGTCGTAACGTTTTCGTTTCAATTTCGTGTCAGTCTCGCATCAATTTTGTTATAGTGCTAGAGTGTCGCTGCGTTTAGCTTACGTGCCTTGTTATTTTCTATGGTCCGCCATTTGTGGGCCATAAATCTAAGCCACATCCATAAATCTAAACCACATTAAGCTGGCTAACAATAGAATCAAATTCACGTGATTTGGAGATTTGGAAAGGAACCAAATCTACAAAACCAACGACATTGAAACTTCTCACAGGCATAGCAATTACTTCTACTAGCTAATCCTGATATCATTATGCCCGGCACTACCACAAGGTGAAAGCTATCGCAGGGTGTTGGCATTTTTAGTATGTGCATCCTTGATTTGGCTTGGCCTGTGTTGATCAAGGCTCGCGCCCTCACTAAATTGAGGTGCTGAGCAAAACAGACTGTGTGTAAGCATCTAAAGAAAACAGCATTTCCATGTACTACTGCCACCACTACTGGTACTATTCGTGGTTGGGCCGGCCCATTCGCGAATGGGCTAGCGTATTCGCGAATATGGTTTATTCGCGGTTGGGCCGGAACATATCGATGCCTTGGTAGTCTAAGGTTTTTGGCCATTATTTGTAACGCTCTATTGTTTAACTAGGCACATAAGTAGAACACTTACAGCGAACGCATCCTCCATTCGTTGAGGGAGCTACTAAGCCTGGAAAAGTCGCTGCAGTCACTTTCCCCTTGCAGATGGCACCGTCCCTTCTAATATTTAGAATACGCAGACTCCATAAAAAGGTTTCTAGCATACCATCGTTTATTAGCTGTTTTGAAAATGTTGATCTGACTATGGTCATCGTTATGATTGCTATCCCTCACATAAAGAGAGTTAAATGGAGAGGCGAGAGCAGTTGAGGCTGCGAAAGCAAGGGCGAGAGGAGCTGTGCAGCGCATTGTTGTGCAATGGAGACCACGAGTCCTTCGAGATATTAATTAATGTCAGTTTGAGTGTTTGAGAAATAGAAGAAGAGATTTGAAACTGTAGGTTTGCTATGAATTTGTATTTACGTTTATATTATTCCATCTCGATCTAGCATTCTGCCTAACACCAACTCACAGTATAACGTATTGCCATTCTAGGCCCATATGATTGGGTTACGCTCAAAAGCGCGGAGAGTGTTCGATGTAAGGACGGAAACTTTGAGGAGATCACGCCCTTAACAGCGCCATTGACGTCCGCTCCGATGAAAGAGAGCGGTGCTAACTCTATCTCTGCAGGTTAGCTCCTGAACTCTAGGTGCATGCCGCTATAGCTACTTACAAAAAGATAAAGAGTTCCTGAAAAGAAAGTAGACCTATCAGTTGGAATTGAAGTTGTTTATGTCACGTGTTTAATATCATATAGCACCCTCTTAAGCTCACCTTGCTTACTTACCCACTCACCCTGCCCACCCTGCTCACCCGTAGGCGTCTACTGTTGCAGTGCAACGCGTTGTTAAAAATGTACCAACTTTTGGGTGGTCGAGGTGGTCGAGGTAGTCGCGATTACAAAATAAGGGTAAGGAGGCTAGGCTTACCGACTAGGCCAGATGGCACTGATTTAACTATTATCTAGAGGATTGTTTGAGATCGGTGGATTAGTAGTTGGGTGGGTGAGCACCAGCGAATACCCACTGTTGTATGTTTTTGATTATTTTTGTGGCTTTTGCAGCTTGATACGCCTCTCAATAAAGTTTCGGAGTAAATGAAAAGAGGTAACAAATGCGCTTGTTCTTCCCCGCTGGCACCAACGTCGTTGTTTTTCCGTGCTGTGTCTGTTACTGTTGCTTTTCCCTGTGCCCGTCGTCGCTATCGCTCGTCCCTACTACTATAGTGACTATAAAATAAAAAATCTATATTTTCCTTATTTATTTATAGAAAGGCAGATTTTAAATATAAATGCTATGCTATAAATTACCACGCGGGATAGTAGAATAGTATGCCCCAACTACATCACGCTCATGTTGCTTGTAATCTGCCTTTGGTGATATATATACCAGGCATCTGAGAACAGCCCTGCTCGTACGTCTGCATATTTACACGACTTCCAGTGGCCCACACCCCCGTCACCCAGACTATATACAACCCCACCCCCCCCTAAATCTTCCCAATCCCAGCATTAGCAGCAATGCTACTAGCCAACCCACTCGACGAAACCGAGCTTGCGACATTCTTCCCCGCAAAGTTCACCAACGCATTAACACTGCTACCGCCCAGCGTCCCACTGCTGCCAAACGCATTAAGCTGGCAGTTATGCCCCAAGTACGCCGCGCACTGCGTATTAGTGTTCAAATCGGGGCTGCCGAATAGGTTACCGCTGTTGGATAACAAAGGCGTCACGACGTTCTGGAAGACGTTGCCCTCTGCCACCACGTTGCCGGAGGAGATGTCGAAGGCGTGGCCGGAGACGGCGTACCAGTAGTTGTTGACCGCGTGCAGCAGGGTGTTTGAGCCGACCTTGGGGGCGCGGCCGGAGGTGTGGTGGATGTAGTTCCCCTTCATGGTGATCAAGTCGTTGGAACCGGTGAGGTAGATAGTCCAGTAATGGTGGCCATCGCAAGTCGCGCTCCAGCTAGTGGTGCCGTCGAAGTCGCTGTTGGAGAGGGTCACGCGGTTAGATGCCGATTCGCCAGCGACGAACATCTGGCGCCCAACGAGGGACACCTTGACGTGGTCAACCCAGACGAGATCGGTGCCAGCGAGCGTGATAGCGTCGCCGCCCCAGATGTACTGCGGGTTGAGGTTGGTGATGTGAATGTTCTGGATAATCACATTCTTGGCACCATTCGCAATGCGGAGTCCCTTCCCCTTAATGACACCCGCGGACCCAATACCGATGATAGACTTGTTGCTCCCGACATTGATGCCCGCGATACCGGCCTTGTCGTACGTGACGGAGATGGAGGTGGCGCCCGTGCCGGCGTTGCCGTTCGTGCACCAGCTCGCCTGGTTGATGGCGTCTTGGCCGCCGTTGCCGGGGCAGGTGTTGGAGGCGGGGCGGCAGCCGGTCTCGGTCACGCTGCCTTCGGAGCCGATGAAGTTGTACTCTTTGTTGAGGACGATGACGCGGGCTGTGGAGTCGGTGAGCCAGGTCTTGAGCTCGGTGATGTCGGCGGGGTATTGGGGGGTTGCGCTGCCGCCGCCGGTTGTCCCTTTGCCCTGTGATAGTGTTAGTAATGAGGAATGCATTGGGGGTGTCAGGGAATATGAAGAGGGGTGGCACTCACGAATCCCTCAGGCGTGCCAACGACTCCAACGGCCATTGCCCGGGCAGCGAAGATCGCCGAAGCGACGATGACGGAAAGATGCATGACGAAGGCTTTAGCAGATCACTGTTTCGGTGAACTTGAAGATCGCGGTGTCCCATCAAAAACAGCCACAGCCCGCATCTTTAAGTCCATCCGATCACACAGCGCGCACCGGCCTAAGGGATAACAAAGGCCTCATGACCCCTCTCTCAAAGCTAGCAAGGAGCCTTCATCCCGTATTGCAATTAAAGCGCAAAAATTGAATATAGAATGCCGCCTGCAAGTCCCAGCGCTGGAAACCAGCACGATGAACATACTGTGGGGTGCGTGCTCGAACAGGGGGTGGGTACTTTAATATATCGCGAAACTCGAGCACGCGTGGCACGCTCCGGCGACAAGTGCCGAGGCCGAATTTCACCCACGAAACGCACGTCTACCGGCAGCTAATTGATGGAATATCTTGGACAATGTCGGTATAGAGGCTTGGCTGCTTTGATGAAGCCCCAAACGCGGGGCACCCTGGTAGTATGAATTAGAGTATTTAGCCACGATTTTTCCATCCAGGCTGTTCTATATCGCACGACGCCTCGTGGCAAGATTAACGGGGTTACTTTTCGGCACGACCCCATCCACATCAATCAAGCTTTTGGGCTGTTTCTTGCAGGTACGGGAATTATTGGCATATTTCATTTGATCAGATAACATCACATGAGTTCATACCACGGCGAGGGTAGCATTGTTTAATACGTAGACGTTTCAATTCGGATACCCCAAGTTAAGTTATCCCGTCGAGTCCTCGCACTTGAGTGCAGCACATCCCCAACCCCCCCAAAGGGTAAAGCCACCGCCCTCACGCGTGCAAAGAGGCCGGAGCACTTCCGTAATGCCATCAGCACCATAGCGTCATACCGCACGCTCCTCTCTATCCTCTATTCGTATCTAGAGAACAAAAGGAATATGCCTGCTTCAAAGACGCCGCCCGCCGAATAGCACATATCGATGCCCAATATATTTACCGCATCGCCCGAAGAAGATCCCATGAATGCGTTAAGAGATCCGCCGCTTGCAACACAGGTCTGCCGGCCCGGTTGAAAATCGAAATAAAATCCACTTTTGTCTACGATCGAAGCCCATATGATCCGGTAGAGCGTGACAACAAAAAACTTCAGCCAGTCTATGCGAGGAAAAAGGAAAAAGGAAAAAGTAAAATCGCAAGTCCATCACACTGCGCTTCCGGTAAGGGAAGCCGCGTGTGAATAAAAGAGGGATTAAGCGCTGAACATGACGGTCATAATGCGTAATTCGAATCCCAGATGATTTGTCCCTCCGGCTCCTCTATCCCCATTGTGTGAAAGCATCAGATGGCCTATTCTTACGCCACCAAGATATCTCATGCAGCCTGCCTGATGCCACCTCGCTCCTTGATGTATTGGGTATCAAGAAAAGGTAAAGAGACAGCCAGAAACAAAAGACAACGCTATCTATCGTATGCCGGTGTATGGTCGAGTTCACAGGTCTGCTCTCTGTGCAGTATGTCCGTGAATGCTGCCATCGTGAAATCGAATCTCGCAAAATGAGATATAAAAAGCAAAATAATTATCGAAGCAAGTACAGAGCGGTCGAAAAGAAATAAGTTCCACAAGTCTCGGTCTTGCAGGTACCGTGCGACGTCGTCATTGAAGTCCGAAGAGTAGAGACGAAGTCGCCCCGAGTGGAATATTTACCACCACGAGGATTGGCCGCCAGGTCCGCTTGGGTTGCCGTAGCTGCCGCCGCCATATCCCTGTCCACCACCGCCGCCACCACCGTAGCTGCTGCCACCACCACCACCATAAGCAGCCTGGGGAGGAGCGTTGTAGCCACCACCGCCGCCACCGTAGGCAGCAGGTGCGCCGCCAGCAAAGCCGCCGGAGAATGGAACGGCGCTGCCACCGAGCTTACGGAAATCGCGGTTGGCACCGCTTCCACGTCCACGGCCACCGGTGCGGCCACCACGGGAGCTACCACCGAAGCCGGCACCCTCGCGAGCAATATTCTCGAGAAAGGCAGGGACCTCCTGGTTGGCCTCCTTGAGGAGCTCAAGAAGATCACGGACGACACCGCGGTTGCCACGGTTGAAGAACGCAGTGGAGATACCGGTGTTACCGGCACGACCGGTACGACCGATACGGTGGACGTAGTCGTCAATGTCGGTAGGGAGATCGTAGTTGACAACGTGGGTCACGTTAGGAATATCAAGTCCTGTGGAATAGTCAGTGAATGAATTGTTAAAGTAAAGATATGAGTTAATTGAAGCCGTTGAAGTGAAGTTTGAAATGATAATGCTCCGGGGGAAAAAGTGGGGATAGAAATTAACCGAGCGGAACCAAGAAAACAAGTGGAGACAGAGTTAGTCGAGCTCGGCGGCCGCCTTTGCCAAAGTCCCAACTTGGAAGGAACGAAGCTCTAAACATAGAACGAACGCGGATGTAGAAGGAACGATAGAAAAAAGACAATACATACCACGAGCAGCAACGGCGGTGGCAACCAAGATTGGGCAGCGACCGTTACGGAACATCTCAAGAGCACGCTCACGCTCACGTTGAGTGCGGTCACCGTGAATGGAGGTGGCAGGGAAGTTCTGGTTGATCAGGAAATCCGACAGGGAATCGGCCATGCGCTTCGTCTCGACGAAGATGAGCGTGAGACCGGCGCCGTGAGTGTGGAGAATATCCAAGAGAACGGAGCGCTTGTCCATATCCTCGACGTACTCGACCTTCTGGGTGATGTTCTCAGAGGTGGAACCAACACGTCCGACAGACAGGAAGACGTAATCCTTCAGGAAATCACGGGCGAGCATCTGGATGTCGCGCGGGAAGGTGGCGGAAAACATGAGCGTCTGGCGGCCCTGGACACCGGGCATATCCTCGCCCTCGACAATGCGGCGAATTTGGGGCTCGAAACCCATGTCCAACATGCGATCAGCCTCATCGAGGACGAGGTACTTGATGTTGCACAGGGAGATACGGCCACGCTCAATCAGATCGACGAGACGACCGGGGGTGGCAACGAGGAGATCACAACCACGCTCGATCTGGCGAAGCTGGGAACCGATATCGGCACCACCGTAGACGACACATGGTCTAACCCACGATCTGTAGGCGAACTTGCGGGACTCCTCGTAAATCTGGGAAACCAGCTCACGGGTAGGAGCGAGGATCAGAGATGTTGGGTAAGCCTTGCGTTGGCGTCCAAAGTTGCCACCCGCGCCTGCTGGGGCTGGAGATGGGCCGTTGATGAAAGCCTGTGACAGAATTGGGAACAAGAAACCACCAGTCTTTCCGGAACCAGTTTGGGCACAAGCCATCAGATCGCGACCACCCATGACAATTGGGATGGAGTACTTCTGGACTGGGGTTGGGACCTTGTAGTGGGCGAGATCGATGTTGCGGAGGAGATGGTCGTCCAAAGGAGGGTTGGTGAACTTGAGGACTGGCTCGGGGACATCGTGTCCGGAAGCCTCGACTGGGATATCATCGTACTTCTCGAAGTTGATACCAGTCTGTTGCTTGGTTGGGTCGTCGGCGACACCGAAGAGCTCGCGCTCCACACGGGGGTTGGCTGGGCCAGAAATGTGCTTGCCATCCCTCCATTGTCCGTCACCACCTCCGCGAGCGGAGACAGCGCCGCCGCCGCTACCACCACCGGCGGCAGGGTTGCCGTATGCATTGGGGTCGAATGAGCCACCACCGCCGGAGCGGGAGTCTTGCCATCTACCGCCACCACGTGCAGGAGGAGCTCCTCCACGTGCGCCGGGGGCAAAGGCAGGGGCAGCAGCCCAGTCGCCGCCTGGTCGAGGTCCGTCAGCGGCAAAGCCGTTGGATCTAAGATGGTGTTAGATATGATCAGTTGAAAGGTCTAGATAGTATAAACTTACGGAGCTGGCTGAGCCCATGCACTGGCGCCCATTCCTCCACCGTTGGCGGCAGCAGCAGGAGCCGGGCCTGGCCCATCCACCTGGGGAATGCCAGCTGGGGGAGCACCGCCCATCTTTCCACGCATGTGGGGAGGGATGTAAGAGCGCTGCTCTCCCAGGGAGAGTCCGTTCATGTTGAGTTGTTCAGCCATATTGTGTGGTCTTGAGGTGATCGTAAACTGAAGTTTCGTTGGTTCTGTAGATGCTGAATCTGCTACTTGTTGCAGATGAATTAATCGGCCTGTACTGGGTACTCTTGTCAAGATCGCTGAGGTGATCTAATAAAGAGCGTCGAAAAGATTGAAGAAGAAATCTAAAGACGAAAAAAGAGAGTCGTTGCTGTGTACGAATCTATTTCTCCGAGCGTAGAGAGGCCGTTGAAAAATGGACAGTAATTAATCTCGTCAAACTATATTCCTCGTGAAAGAAAGGCTTTCGTAAGGAATGAAGAAGGTGATGAGAGAGAAGAGAGGAGAGGTATTGTGGAGATATAAAGTGGTAGAGGGTAGGGTTTGTTTGATGGAGGAGGAGAGTTTGGAAGATCAAGAGAGATCAAGAGAGTAAGAGAAGGCAGACGAGGTCGGGAAGGCGAAGGCAGAATAAAAACATGGGTAGGGCAAAGGCAAAAGCCGAGAAAATTCGTGGGTAGCGTGCTTCATTAGCGCCATTCTTGGGGGCTGTTGATAGTGTGTACTTTACCATAGAAAGTTGGATCACCGCTAATCTTTTTGGGGGCAGACGAGGCTAAGTATCTTTTTGGTGTGTGGGCAGTGTGAAAGGTACATGTATATTATAGATGTTGGATAGGATAACCAAGTTTAGAGCAAGTACCTTACAGTACATTTAAAGTATGAAGATACATACATATTCAGAAACCTGTGTGTCTGAAACACTTTTTTCTTCTTTTGCCACCCTGTGGGATACTCTGTGAGAGCAGTCTTCAGTCTGTGATAGCAGTACAGTAGAATCAACAGCAGGAAACATCTTGAATAATACTGTGAATATCAAATATATATATATGGCTATATAGTTATAATATTAATAAACCCATACTACTATACCATTCTCAACTCCTTTATGCGCCTTCTCCTTGCCCATCTCCTCTTTCAGTCTCTCTCAGCCGCCCCTTTCCCCACCCATTACTCCAACTATGGGGATATATTCGCCCCCTGTATGTTGGAGTAACTCTAGAATGGCTGGTAGAGAAGTTAGTCACGTGCTCTAATGCCCCTTGAGGCGAACCACACATACGCATGTAGCCTGATGTACGCCTACGCCCTCCCAGACCGCTTACGACCACCGTTGCCAATGTACTGGGCTGCGTATTTGCTGCGTACGATATCCCGTGTTCTATAAACGAAGTACATGCATCAGAGTATGAATATTGTGAGTCTTACTGTCTTTTGGTTCCGAACTGTTCGCCACGTTATTTTATACGTTATTTTATACGATCAAAAAGAAAATGCGTATTCTATAATCAGCCCTGATACTGTAAAGTTCACGTGACTGATCACCCGTGCTTCAGTGTGGTGGTGAATATGTAGCCAGAACATGATCACAATAGGATCATAGGAGGACAGAACCAGACTAAACCATATCCCACATAGTCAAGCAGCAAAATCATCACCACTCGAATCATAATACACCTTGCATTCTACCCGAATGCTATGCTCTAGAACACCATAGAAACAAGACACGCTCCCGCACCCCTCACGCGCTCTTCACCACCGCATCATCATCATACTCTTCCAACCTAATCCCATCCTTCGTGATGACCTTCACCAGCATCCCCTTGAAGTCCACCGGCAATCTCCTCTTCAGCTCATCCGTGCACAGTCGCAGGATCTTCATTCCTTGCTCAAAGTCAATGTCGGGGTGGTGGTGCTTATCAAGGATGGAGAGGCAGTAGTATCTGTAGCACGAATCCGTCAGCATTCAAACCTCATCTTTAAACAATTTAGTCTTTGCCAAGTAAGGAAAACGTACTGTGCGTAGCCGTGGGCGGCATATGGTAATTGAGCCAACGACGCTAGGTAGTCCAGCCAGTACAAGCTCGGTTTCCCCGTGATGGGATCAACGCCTCCAAGCAGGAGGTTGACATTATACGGCTTCCTCGACCGTAAGCTGGATGCCAGTTGTCCGCGGACAAAGTTCGCAATGGCCGACGGCGAGAGGTCGATCTGGTTGCGCATCGAGTACAGCTGGGCGTTTGCTTGGATGTATTCCGCGAATTGGACTAGATGGATGTTAGACGTGACTGTTTTTACTGCTTCAGGAACGCTGAGACGTACTGGTGTCGCCGGCCTCGCCGGAGAAGGCCATCAATGTGTGCTGGTTGAGCGCGCGGGTCTTGTCGTCGGATGCCTTCAGGATGGTGGCGCCTCTCATGGCCGCTTTGGAGGCGGCGATGATGGTGAAGTCCTTTCCAGTGATACCAAGTAGAACCTCCCTGTACACGCCATTAGAAACCGTAATGCAAGGCCGCGATAGAAGTCTGAACAACACAAGAAACTCACATCTTGGCGGCTGGGTTGTTGTTTGGTCGGAGAATCTCAGGGTGTTAGGTGATGTCAAATCACTGATGAAATGGTGATGATTATAGCTGAGGAGTCAAGCTATGCACGTCGTTCGCTCGGGGTATCTTCGTGGACGTAAAGCGGTGATTGATGGCTGATGATGAGGCTCCAGCGTCAGTCGTGAGCTCTCTCGATCACAGCGGATAGCTCCCTGGTGCTCTAGCGGATTAGCTTAACCTGACGCGTCGGATTCTGCCTGACTTGCCTGGCTTGCCGCCAAACTTTCCTTGACCGCCTTTTTCTGGCAAGAAACTCTTGGCGAAGAATTTATTTTGTACGCTGGGGTAACGAATATGGGAACTTTTGAATTCGATCGACCGAGACTAGAAAGAAAACCCCACGACAACAACACTGCGGTACTACGGGCGAATTACAAGACGACTGTGATTAAACACAATAGGCCTGGGATATATCCCAGACAAATCACGACATGTCTTCGTTTTTCACAGTTCCCGCGGCGCAGAAGAAGCGCAAGAGACCCTCAAGCTCAGAAGCCCCGAAGAAAAGAGTCGCAGGATCTGCAGCAAGGAAAGAAACTTCTGCACCAAAACAGAGGAAACAGCAGCGAGATGAGTCGATATCGGGCAGCGACTCGGAAAGCGACGACGGGCCTAGAGACAATGGCGTCGACTTAGATGAGGCGTCCAGCGACTCTGGGTCTGGAGGCGAGGAAGAGACAGCGGCCGAGAGGAGATTACGGCTTGCAGAACGATACCTGGAGAACATCAGAGAGGAGGTGGATGAAGTTGGATTCGACGCAGAAGAGATTGACCGGGACCTGATCGCAGAGCGGTTACAGGAAGACGTCGCCGAGACCAAAGGCAGGATATACCGCAGCTTGGCAAAGCAATTATCATTCTCCGCCGCATCCCACACACTCTTCCGCAGCAACACCGAGACTGTAACCTCGATAGCCACCTGCCACCCATACGCCTACACGGTGTCAAAAGACATCTCCCTCATCAAGTGGAAGCTCCAAGACCTCCCCGCCAACCAATGGCTCCCCAAAGACGGCAAGAAGAAATCAAAGAAGCCCCCACCACCCCCCAAACGAAGGCCCGAGCGCATCGCAATCGCAAAGGGCAACAAGAACGAGGCCAAGAACAACGCGTACAAGGGCCACGTCGGCGCCATTCTCTGCGTTGCCGCTTCCCAGGACGGAAAGTTCGTCGCTACTGGTGGTCGCGATAGGCGTATCGTGATTTGGGACGCTACGACTCTTGAGCCTCTGCGTGTGTTTTCCCAGCATCGTGATTCTGTCACGGGACTCACGTTCCGTCGTGGCACGAACCAGCTTTACTCTGCTTCTAGCGACAGGACGATCAAGATATGGTCTCTTGACGAACTGGCGTACATCGAGACGCTGTTCGGTCACCAGGACGAGGTTGTCGATGTTGCGTCCCTAGCACAAGAGAGGTGTATCAGCGTCGGCGCGCGAGACCGCACGGCTAGGCTGTGGAAGGTGGTTGAGGAGACGCAGCTCGTTTTCCGCGGTGGCGGTGGCGGCGACGGGAAGAGAGCTCGCGGTTCCTCTACGCCAAAGGCGATGGAGGGGAGCATGGACCGCGTTGCGATGATTGACGAGGAGATGTTCGTCACGGGCTCGGATAACGGGTCTATCTCGCTCTGGGTCATCCACAAGAAGAAGCCCATCCACACCGTCTCCCTTGCCCACGGCTTCGACCCGGCGTTGCCGCTAGATGAGACGTCTGCGGAGGTTAACCCCGACCCATCGAAGGCGCCGCAACCGCAGCCGAGATGGATCACGGCGCTTGCGACGATTCCGTATTCGGATGTTATTTTGTCTGGGAGTTGGGATGGGCAGTTGAGGGCGTGGAAGGTTAGTGATGATAGGAAGAAGATTGAGGCTTTGGGCGTGGTGGGGACGGCGGGTTTACCACACGGTGTGGTTAAGGCTCCTCTTGCTGCTGTTGCGGAGGATGTTGCGATGGAGGGGGAGTCTGCTGAGGCGGAAGCGGCGGAGCAAACTGCTGTTGCTATTTCACACCCCAAGAAGAACCCGGAGCCGGTGGTTAGCGGCGTCATCAATGACATCTCTGTCTTTGAGCGTGGAGATAGAGGGAAGGATGGGGCGTGCATTGTTCTGGCGATTGGCAAGGAGCACAGGATGGGGAGGTGGGCAAAGGTGGCCGGGAAAAATGGGGCTATGGTGTTTGAGGTAGCTAGGGCATCCTAGATGTAGGAGGTGATGGTGGTAGTGGAACTTCCTTCCTGAGGTCGTCTTGTATATAGTTATGCATGCTTGGTGGGAGGGAGATGGATTGGCATAGCAAGCGAAATCGCAGCTCAGTTGAGCGCAGAGCAGAATGGCATTATAATGTTTCAATTCATGGTTCTTATGAGATATTGAGTTGTGTTTTCCCAGTACTTGAAATTTCAACATACCATTGCTATGATAAATCCTTTGCTCCTCCTAAGTCCATGTCGCCAGCTATTTGATAAATCTCTATATTGCTTTCTTATGGCAACAACCGAGTTTCTCGATGAGAGCAATATATAATCTACAAAAAAACCCGAGCACGTTGGAATTTCAATATGTTGTAGAAATACAATTAATAGATTTGAACGCTAATTACCAGCCCAGTTTACAATTAACTATAGTTCTACAACCAGATCACTCCGACGCCCCTCCCTCCCTCAGTCCCCCCCATCGTCTAACCCACCCATCAACTTCTCCTCTTCTCCCAAATCTGCAAATAACTCTCCCCAAGATACAACAACTCCCTCTGCGTCTGCTCCACAAACAAATCCTGAATCTGCACCCAATCCTCCTTCCTCCTCAACTGCACCTTCCAAGCCCTCCTCTCCGCCTCCCCCTCCACACTATCTTCCCTCCCCCTCACCGCCTCATGAATCACGTTCGCCACGAGATCATACCAGATCGGTTCACCAGGCGGCGCGTACTTCGGGTTCGGCTCCACGTACGGGCCCATATTCAAGTTCCGCGCATCGAATGTGACGATGGTAGGATTGCGCTCCGACACGAACTTGTTCTGACTGAACCGCTTGATGTGGAAGAGCAGGTATGGTGGGAGAGGGTGGAGCAGACGGTACCGCCTGCGGTGGTTGAGTTGCTCCTGAGCCTTCAGGCCATCGTACTTCGATAAGATAGAAGTAAGCGGAACTTGTGGGATGATGTTGCGCTCGAGCTCGTCCTGGAAGAGAGGCGCGGCGGGGAGATCCAAAGTCAGGAAGAGGAAGCGACTGACGTCTGCTTTTACCTCGGCGGCTTCTTCGAAGCGGAGGCGGTCGCCGGCGTCTGCCTTTGCGGTGATGGCTTGGGATTCGATTTTCAGCTTGCCTTGGAAGATTTGTTGGATTATGCTGCTTCCGGGTTTTGTTTTGGAGCCGCCCAGTGCGACGTGGAGGTTGTTGAGGAACCAGGATAGGAAATCGACGGGGTCTGCTTGCTGCGTGAGAGCGAATTTCTTGTTCGACCTCAGCGATACTTCTTGCAGCAGTTCGTGGGGTGAGACGTGTGCCTTGAATGCTCTTGGGTTCCATATTTTGCGCACCAGAATTGATAGTCGCTTCGCTAGCTCCGGCTTGGTGGAAAAGTCATCGAGCATAAAGCAATTCCGTAGTGGTGGAACGTGAGAAAGTGCTTGTATGACTACATTGAAGTAGTCATTGTCTTTAATGTTATTCATGCCCACGAATCCTGGTGTATATTGCTTTCCATTAAGCGCCCATGCTTCCTTTGGGGCGCGATCCAAAGCGATGACTTCCTGCTTTGTATATCTCGGATCTGAAACGAACTTGATGTCGTCAAGGGATTTGTTCTTGACTTCGTAGCCTTCTGGGAGAACGTAAATATTCTGTGTCTGCATATTGATATACACATGGTGGTCGACGTCGAGGGCATGGAAGTACGCATGCGATTTTGGTCCGCGCCCTTGATAGTATCGCCCGCAGACAAGACATGCATAGACGTTGATATTGGATAGCGTTACAGAGCAGAGTTTCTCGAAATCGAAGTCGAGGACGTGCCGGTCGATTGTGTCGAGATATAGGTCGTCGTACCCTTCAATAGGTGCTTCTTGTCGATAGACTCTCGTATCTACCTGCTCTTCGTCTGACTCGATATCATTAAAGTCGCCTGGGGCGCCTTCTTCCTCAATCCGTTCACTCGTCTCAAGGCCCTCCTGTACCATCGTCCTTGACGGAAGGCCGCCATTCTGGAATCCCGGTTGATTGTCGCCCCGGAATCTCTTCGATGCTGGAGAGTCTGTCCCAGCAATGTCCTCCAAGGAGTCCACTGCGTGTCGTTTTGCCATTTGTTTGGTGAAGGTATTCGTTTTGGCGCGTTGACCAGTTTCCGACGTCGCCTATTTAGAAGCTTTTGGGTCCAAAAGGCTGAAGCCTCGCGGGCCACTTCAACGTGGTGCTTAGTCATCATTTATTTTATGGGGCGTTTGCCGCGATTGGTCAACTCGACTACCTCGACCACCTCGACCACCTCGACCCCCAAGTCCAAATGTGATAATGATAACTGTTTACCATGTGAATTTGAAAACTATATTATACGGAACTGTACACAATTGTACACAGCCGAAGAGAAGAGAAACTCTAGAATATTCTTATGGTTTATTTGTTTGGGTACACAGGTACCTGTTGGAACCCTATATATATAGCAGCCCCCCTTCTTTACTTTCTTCCTTTCTTCCTTTTTCTCTTTCGTCCGTCTTGTCCGCCTCATTCCTGCCATGAAGTCAACCAAGAAGATCATCAGGTCGCGGCCACTCACCTTCTCTTCCTCTCGTTCTTTCCCCCCCTCTTTCTTCCCCCCTCTTTCCTCATTCCTTTCTCTTCGTCTGTTCACCCCATCGAGTTTGTTGATGAGGGTTTGTTGAAATAGCAAAAGGTTCGGGTTTTCCGACCCCTGAGTATTTTCAACTTTTATTATTTCGACAAGTCCTCATCAACAAACTACGATACTACTTCCAATCTGCACCTACCATCCATCCGTCCTCTCTCTGCAGCCATAAAGTTTTCGATTCATGAGATCACCGCCACTCATCTTAACGCTTTCATCTCTTACTCTCTGCCTCATGTACGCCATCGAGTCAACTACTCGTCTTTACTGCCACCATCCATCTTCTCTCCCTCTCTTTCTCTCTCTCAAACTAAGCCCAATCGAACGCCGAAGTTTTTGCTTTAACCCGTGCCGTGCAAAGCGTAACTTTACTCTTGAAATTTATCTGTCCTATTGTCTACATGACATACGAATAAATGTTTTTGCCTGTCGTTGGCCTTACCATTCCATCCTTTTTTGACCTTCTCAAATTCTCCTCAGTCTAAGAAAAACACAATTGAGCCCCTCTACAACGCCACAACTCGACCTCCAGATAAATCAAAACTCCAACCCTTCGACTAAGTAAGTTGTCCCATTATTAATTCATATATGATCGCTAATTTACTATTCTAGGCTCGCCGAAAGATTTTCAAGTTCAATCTAAAGATTTGTCACTTTCGAGTTGGTCTTACTTGATCTCTCTCGCCTTCGACCTATACCTATGCCTTCACCGTCTACCCTCCTCGCCAGACCCCATCCCTCACCCCTATCTTCCACCCGCATCGTCCAACGACATCTTCAGCCTCCACTTTTCTTTGACATCCACCTTTCACTGGCTACATCACTCTCGAGTTGATCTTCACATCCACCTTCGTCGCCGACCTCCACCTTCACATCACCTTCGACCCCCCATCCGCCCCCACCAGCTTCAATCTCCACCAGCTTCCCCCCTCTACATTTGCCGTCAGCTTCTGTCCCGCTTTCTTGTTTCTACTTCACAACACCTCATATCCATGGTAGGTTCCTCAACTCCGCCCTTTCCATCTCAATTCTAACCTCACCCACAGACACTTGACTTTAACAAATACAACACAAGTCAGAGCTCAAACGCCCTCAATCACTGGAGTCAATTTCATTTCAAGTTTACGAGGCAGCTCACTCTTGCTGGCACTGGGGTTCACATCTGGACTTGCTTTCAGAAAAGCCTCACAATCCATCACTCTTCAGTCTCTTTCCTTTTCAGTTGCGACCAAAAATGGCGACAGAATCCAATGCCTCTGAAGCGGAACAGCCGCGCAGAAGTCGAAAAGCATATCGGAAACGCCTACTCTGCCGGGACGATGTGCTGTCGATGTCCGAAAGAGCAGGAGAAGAACCGATGCACCCACAGGACTACAGCACGAGCTTTGCAGAAGATTCAACTTGTCATCTGACATGGGGAGTATTGGACTCTGGGCCCACCTTCGCAATCCCCAAGCCAAGACGTTATCAAGGCTTGAAGGCAAGAAAAGAGTCCGCAAGGCTGAAGCGGGAAGCAAAATCCAATCCATCACTGGCAGAGGAACCTGCGTATCCTCTCTTATCAAATCTTCCAATGGAGCTCCGAGAAGTTGTCTATGGCCACCTTCTTCTCAGCAACGGACCCATAATTCTCCACTCCGACTGGTGCGATGTGCAAAGAAACGCGGGACTTGACCTGGGAATTCTGCGAGTCTGCAAAAAGATCAGCGAGGAGGCCATCAACTTCCTGTATCAGCGCAACATTTTCCATGCACTCGTGCGAGACAACAGCGCTATATCGAGGTTCGATCAATGCTTATATCCGTCATATGTCTACCTATTCAAAAACGTGGTGATCGAACACACCAAGGAGACATCGACCTGGGAGTGGATGCAAGACACTGCCAACTCCATTCAGACTCTGATCGAAAGGGGCGTCAACTTGGAATCTCTGACTATTGCTTTTGCGCCAAAAGCTCTGGCAAAAGATCAAATCCCTGGAGAAGCCAAAGATCCGAGAGCGTTTGCCAATTTCTTTACAAAGGGGTCTCGAGTAGTCAGACAGTTGGCACGACTTCGATGCAGAGTGATCAACATCGTTGTGAAATTGGAAGGGAAGACCAAAGTTGTTATTTCTCTCGACGCTCGGCACCTGTGTTGTGATTACTCTACAAGCCCCTTTTTTAATGATCTAGGAACCAAGGCGGGAAGGCGTATGCGGACGGAGCAAGCCAGGAAGGCTCTTGGTGACTTGAGACTGGCAGTGTACAAGATTTCAATCGACTGGAAAAAGGCAGTGCAGCTTGGTGTCTGTCGTGTGATGGAAGAAGGAGAGGACATCAGCGATGGAGCCGCTCTAAAGAGGGTCTGATGGGATATTCTAAACTGTAATCGCGGGGCAGACCAATCAATTCGTTGATTTCCAATTCGTTGGGGATAAAGATGGGTTTTCTCAGATATTAGATTTCAATTTTACACTTTCTCTCCCCACCTGAGCCATCTGAAAGTCCAACGTAGGAACAGTGCATAATAGTCCTAGAGAGGTCGGAAATGTCCCTCGGATAATATCGCTGCCATAGGTATTTATAGGAACTATAGATAAATTGAGGATTTTAGTTACTACAAACAGTAATCATTACATTACGCCCTTTCCATAATCCGGTAACTCAAAGTTCGCACAAAAGGAAAAATAGTAGAGTCTTGACCCCAGTAATGGCTCATCCCCAGTAATGGCTCACAAAAATCAATCCCCTTGATGCGATCGGGTTTCGTAACGTCTACGCTTTACAGGTGCCTCTCCTATGCTCGGAAATGAATCATCTAAATCTCTAGCTTCCTCCTTAATACTTAGTTCCTCTAAAATAACCTTTCGTGGACGTCCTCTTGGTCTTTTTATCACAGGCTGCGCTTCCTCTTCGCGGGCTATGCGTAGTACTTCCGCAGTTGAATAGATATGAACACCATCTAATTTGACTCTTTTACCCTTAGTAGCCTTCTTTCGCTTCTTTAAAAGCTCGCTCTGCTCAGCAAGTTGCTTTGCTATAATCGCAATGGTTGCATTTTGCGTTTCGCACATGCGTGTCATACGCTCCGCATAGCGCTTCACTGGCGAAACAATTACGGGACACTCACGCAATGATTCTGTGAACCTTTTGTTTGATCTAATCATTTCAATTGCTTCTAGGGGAGAGCTTTTTAATAAAGAAAGATCGAGAGTAGTTGTTTGATGTGGTGTAGTTGGTTGATGACTTTGAGAAAGAGGTTGTAGAATAGGCTTAATATCTTTGAGTATACGCATAGGAGTCGCAGGCCATAAGCCAGTACCGCGCCATCCACTTAGAATATTCTCTCTGATTATAGCCTTAACCCGTGTATGAGATAATAACTCAATCCATTCTGCTCGAGGGATACGTTGCGAGCTAAGCCAGGTTAACGTATGCGTTTTAATTGTGTGATATCGCTTGAATGCTAAGAAGACACTAACATTAAGTGGCTGTAGTAAATGTAATGTATGAGGAGGCATAATAAGAAGGTCAATCTTATTCTCCATATAATATGCGATAAAATCACCCTGTATATAGCTTCCATATCCATTAGCGATGAGTAGACGCTGTCGTCCTGCAGCCTTCTTGTAGGTTAAAGGCTAGAATACCCGTTTCAACCATTCAAGACCTAGCTGATTTGAAGTCCATCCATTCTTACTTGTTGCAAGATACCAATCTTCAGGTGTTTGTTCGTTAAGCCATCTTGCATTAACGTTATCGCCTTTAAATATCAAGAGTGGCGGTAGCGCTTTGCCTATAGCATTAATGCATTTAATATCTGTCACCCATTCCTGCTTTCCTGCTATAACCTTATATTAAGTACCTTTATTAAGATATACAAGTACTTTCATTACCTGCTCTTTACTAATCCCAAATCCTAATTCATCTATATTCTATATATTAGAAGGTTGGTATTTATGCTTGGCATACTTTGATGAAACCGCGTCGAACTAGCGTTAAACATGCTTATATGAAGCGCTATCTTTACGTGCGTACTCGAGCTGACGCGCGTAGATAGAACCTATCTTAGGATGTCGTTTTGTAAAGCGGTAGATCTATTTATAGTTGATGTGACTAGGTATAGGAGGGTTAGGAGCAGATCGTAACGCGTGAATAACGCGTGCGTTTCGAATGTTATACGCAAGCTCTATTAACAACGGGTTCGTAATTAGTGTTCTAGTAACAGTATATTGCTTTATCCATCGTACAAGAGTAGCTTCTTCCGCGTCTGTAAGTATTTGTTGCATTTCGTGGCTCGTAGATCGCGTTTTGCCTCCGAGTAGCCTCTGTCGCAATGTTGATGATGGAATTTGAAAGTGTTTTGCAGCCTTACGAATACTACAGAATTCATTATTCTAGTAGGCAGTTATAGCATTTAGTGTCTTCTCTTGAATATCTGAGCGTTTTTTAGAAAGTTTACTAGACATTGTTGAAGAAAACGCGGTACGTATGTGTGACGCGTGATTTTGTGAGCCATTACTAGGGATGAGCCATTACTGGGGTCAAGACTCTATGACTCCAACTGTCACCATACATTCCCAGCTGCGCACCGTGTCTCCTACGTACTTTCGGAAGAACAAGTGCTGTGATCTTAAATTGCGTCACAGTTCCTGTCAATGAAGAAATGGTTCCGGGGCACTGTTCTCTCAAAGAAAAGAAAGGCCCCTCATCTTCGAGTTCTGGACTACAGCTCCTGTCAATGAAGAAATGGTTTTGAGTCACTGTTCTCTCAAGGGAAATAAAAGGCTCCTGATATCTGAAATCTAGGCTAGAGATCCTATTAACGGAAAAAAACAGCGTATCAGCACTATCTTGTCAAAGAGAAAGGCAAACTTAGAGTTGCTGGCTAGAGTCACTCTTCATAAATAAATGGTTTCTGGATACCAAACTCGAACCACACAAAAACTACGCTCGTGGCAAAGGACAGGGGGCGCAGAGCACTGGAATGGAAACTACGTATCTAAGACACCCACCGCTCCAGATAGTGAGCAGTTCCTATGATCCATTTATGTGGTAAAGGCAAAATTCTACTCTAGAACACGGACATGGTGGCCTTTCTTTCTCTTTAAAGGGATAGTGCGAATAAGTCATTTCTTCATTGACAAAAGCTCTGGTCTAAAACTCAGACTTAAGTGACTATTTAACGAGTGCCTCATATTCATGGGCTGTGTGACCTTCTACATATATAATAAAATTTCCGGTCAATCTATTATTGGTATTTATTTCGCTATCAATCCAAACAGCACCAAAACATTGTGCGACGCTTTATAACCAACCCCAAAAATCACTCTATAAACTCATAGGCTCATCGTAACAGTCATACTGTTACTGTGTACCATCAAGCATGGCGGGCACCCCCGGCCTAGAACCTCCAAATCGCTAATGTATGCTTTGCAAGCTTCCTCGTCTTGATGTGTCCCTGGCGACGGGCTTGGCAGCGTCGTAAACATCACCGCCGTATCCGTGCTATTCTGTCTCATAAGCTCATTGAGGATCAGATGCTGTGCCCGGCATGGCAGGTCGTTGAAGGACAACGGGAGAGATTGTGTAGAATACGCCGATCCAAGAGATTTAGGTGGCGATGACGAAGGGTTGTTAGATGAGGTGCCACCGTTGTCGTTGTTGTCTTGGGAGGAGCGGTATGCTAACTGGAGACGATTGCGCCTGGCTGGTGGGGACGGGGTATCAATAAACATAATTGAAGGTCCCGCGCCATCCTCGGAAGCCACCTGAGAGACTGGTACCGGCTTGGAACTAAATTTCTGGCTTGATGCATGGCGAGATAAAATCGGCCGCTCTCTGGCACCGCTAGCAGGCGACGATTTCGTCGGCGAAAGCTGTGTTTTACTAGGAGATTGACGAAGTGCCGAGAACCGTTCCTCGAGTTTCCGGGGAGGAGGAGGTCCCATGTTTGACGATGTGGTAGGGGCTGTGTTTGCATCTCCCTGTGGCTCTTTAAGAGATGGAGCCCCGCTTGAAGTATCAAAATCTTTCAGAGACCTTGCCGGAGTCGTTGTATTAGACGCAGTATTCGATTTAGTCTTGTTCTTGGACGTTGATTCTTTTGGTGCCACCAGGTTCCTCGCAGAACGCGGTCCTCGCATGGCATCTCCATGGCTTTTACGCCTCACAAGTTTTGTCGGGCTTCGAAGATCGTTATCGCTATCCAAGTCACGGTCGTCGGCATCGGCCTCCGAAGCAATACTCTGATCGTCGTCATTGTTATCCTCATCAGAATCATCGCTGCTACTTTCAGAATCGCTATAATCTCGCTCTGAGCTGGCTCGGTGCGTAAGTTGAACAGGTAGTCTTTGGGCACGCATGCCAAGGTTGACACCCAACTTGCTGAAGCCGCTCATTGTGCGTCTTCTCTTCGATTTGTGCAGAAGATTCCTCAGGCCCAGGAATCGTTCAACCTTTTCATGCCTTGGTCCCTGCTGAAATGATGCGTCTGGCCAAGCAGACGACCCGAGCAGGTTCTCGACATTAAGACCAAGCTCGTTTGTCAATGGTTGGCCCCTTTTACCTCTTATTTTTTGCATTTCTTCCCACCACTCTTGGTCCTTGAGACACTCGTCAACCTCGGCCTCAGCCTCTGGGCCCGGGTTGTTACCATTGACAATAATTTCGTATGTTGGAAGGGATCCTGATGCAAGCCAAAAGACCTTAATCTCGGCTTGAATTCTAAGATTTTCCAGCAAACCCTTGACACGTATTCTCTCTTCCTCCACGTCAGTCTCATACTCCACGAAGACAGCTACTCGTAGCTTATACGACTTTTTCCAACTCGGGACTGTGTTAAGAATGCATCCAAGTTGTAGGATAAGGGTATCTATATTCAAGTCAGTAAACTATCGCTATATATCGAGATTATTGGATGGAACCTACAAGTATCAAAGTTTGTCGTTAGCAAGTTAGCCTTCATGGGCCCGTCAGCAGCAATTTCAGCGGACATCTGGATAGGCCAGAGATCAATATATTTCTTCTTGTTATGGCCCTTGGGGTTTGGAATCTCGAGGCCGTTAAACCCCCTGGCGACGGCAACATTTATCTGTAGGCGCAGCAAAAAGTCTTCGAGAACAGTAACATAGCTCATGATACTGGTGCTGCTCTCCGTTTGGCATGAGTCTGTTGGAAGCGGCGCCGCAGGTTTCAAGCCGCTATTTTCGTCTGAGGGGCCGTCTTTTGGGGATGAAAGTGTCGTAGACTTAGATTTGTTTAAGTCGTCTATATTATAGAATCCAATAACCGCGATATTAGGTCTCATTCCCCCAAGCCCGGCACTCAAGGACAAATTTCTCACTCCCCATTCCAAGGTCGGAGAAATTGCTATATTGACAAAAGCCTTGACGTTTGAAAAGTCGATATATTTGGACCATGCGACTTGTTGGCGTCTGGCCTCTGGTACCGCACGCCCAAAATCGTCGCTTACAACCACATGGCCTTGATACACAGTTAGTCTTGTCTCATAAAAGTCTGGTTAATGACTAACCCAGTATATATAGAGAACCCTTCTTCATAGAGTTGCAGAACTGTATGAGTTTGTATTGTCGTCGCGGGTCATTCACAAACAGTAAGATTTGTGGTCTCCAAAACTTGACGTGCTCTGGTTTCAATCGGAGAAGGTACTTTCGAACTTGATGGTAAATCAGACTCTGAGAAACATCGCCCCAGCTTCTCGGTCGAGAAGTGTAGTGTACCAGGAGGAACAATACTATCAAAATTGCCACACAAACGCTGGCATAAACCCCGTCGACAAAAATCATTGCAGTCCCAGAGAAAACAGCGCCGAGAAAAGCGGTTTGCCAACTAAAAAAGTGGAAAGATGGCCGGAAGTTGGGAGCAGATCCTATTTTTAGAAGGAACGTGGCTAGGTTCATAACCAGGAACGTCATCTATAAAAGTCAGTATGATTATCACTTTGCTCCAATATGTAGGAGCATCAAATATACTCTTCCATACGAACGAGAAGTATAAACAGCACCCAGAGAATCGTAAGGAAAGTAGAGTCGGAGAGGCAACATACCAGGTATGCCATGGTGATTAATGACGCAATCTGATTGATATCAAACAGCATGACAATCTGCGCTGCGAAGTAAGTGAAGCAAATCGCATATACGGGCTCGTCGCCTTTCTTAGTTCCTTGTCCAAAGATTTTTAGCCCAGGATATAGCTCGTCTCGAGCGAGGGCTTGCATCAGCTTAGCACATCCGATAACACCCATCAATGTTGAAAAGAAGGTGGTTGCAAACTCTCCTGCCAAAACCAGAACACCAGACACGTTCGTATCTTGAATAATATTGATGTCTGCAACGAATGAAGCTCTGGTCACCGTGCAGGCCAATGACAGTATAACAAGTGCATACGAAATAAATGTTAGAGCCAGGGCCCATAAAGTGCCTTTCGGAATAGCTTTGCTAGGATGTTTAAGATCTCCGCTCATGCTTGCGCCAGCGAATATTCCTGAAGTTGCTGGGAATAGAATGCCAAAAAGCCCCTGGAAACTTTCTCGTCCTTTCGACTGGCTGCCAGCAGCGCCTTTGGTAAAACGAGGGAAAATGTTGCCTTTGAAAGTATCCAAGCTCATTCCAGTAAACCGAATGCCAAGTTGCCGGCTCTCGAATGGTGCTTTAACCAGCGCAGAAAATGGAATGCTCATGGTGGAAATGAGTAAAATGATAAGTAAGCCATTGCTGGCACGAGCAAAAACACCGCTTCCTGCAAGACATATACCGGTGCATACAAGAAGCACGACAGTAGCCCACAGATAGTTATAGGCTTGAGATTCTGGTAAGATTCGAGCCCAGTCTCCGGTGGCTGCACCAATATTATTTTGAATGGCATCAACCAGGGCGACTGCGTTGAGACCAGTATTGAAGACTTGGCCCATATAAAAGACGAGCCCTATGGCACCTCCAAATTCTGGGCCTAGTGATCTTGATATGAGATAATAGGCGCCGCCTCCGCGAACTGTGCCGTTCGATGCAATCGCTGAAAGAGAGAATATCGTTATGAGATCGATAGAATAAGCGGCAACGAGCATTCCTATAATATGGTGGTTAGAGTGGCTACACAGGTATATGAAGGAACCGTAGTCTTACCAAATATACCCAGAACTCCTGCTTGACCTAATATAAACCCAAAACGCAAAAACATAAGGATGCTCAGCACATTCAAACATGTCGGCACGAACACTCCTGAGAACGTCCCAAGCTTGTCAGAACCTCCAACTGGCCTCGGGCCCAGCCCAGGCTTTGCCCGCTTATCATCGCCATCGGGATTTCTTTGGTCTGGGTGTGGGTCTGCCCGTGTCGGTGATGTTCGTGATTTCTGCCCATTGGTCGTTGTTCGCTTTCGCAGTAAGGGCGTGGTCTCGGTCGAACTGGAGCCATTATGGATATTTAAAACACGCTTCGTAAAGTTGAATGGCGACGACAAGATACTGCAGCCTTTCGAAGCACTAGAGCTCTGGGGCACATTGCTACCAGAAGGTTCATCGCCGCCAAACTGGGTTTCCTGGGAGGGAGTAGAGTCGTCCACAAAAACGGAGAACCGCCTATTCAACTCGCCAGCTGCATCTACCGCAGTTCGGGTCTGGAACGTTGGCCGACTTGTCGAAGGATGGGCGTTCCCAGGAGCCATTGCCCCTCACTTCAGCGATAGAGTTCAGATGGAAATCTAGACTGGCACGACAGCCACGGATCGAATGGGCCTTGAGCCACAGGAAGAAAGAATAGGACAATTATAACAATTTCATTATGATACTACTCGAGTAGTTATTCGGCAACTTGAAAAGGCGGGATAGCTAAGGGAGCTATTGTTTGAATTTGACTCTTGGCGTGAGCTTCGAAGCTATCCTCTGGTGTCGGCCAGGCACATAAAACAGGGCAACCCGGGTAGCTCCACCCCCATTGATTGGCAGCACTGATAAGAGAAAAAACGTGACCAAATTCTCCAAATGCCCCCCCCAAAATGCGCCCCCACACAGGCCAGCACCAGATACCAGAAGAGCGTGACAGGGTCTTGTGCCTCTGGGATCCGCTTATCGATGACACCCAGCATACAGATACAGCTGAGAGTACATGCGACTACGACTCGTCCTACATATATATCACGGAGAAACATAGATCTCGTCAGCCTCATACACTCTACCCAACAAAGCTGTGCCTACAGAAGAGCATATTTTCTGTTGCTCTACACGAGTATTGACACAATATACAGGTTAGACAAACCTTCTAGTTCTAGTATTCCAAGCTTTGTCTCCCAGCCCAGAGTACTTGGCGCTAACACGAACAACCCTTCAAGCTACCTACTCGAGAAGAGTACCTCATAGTCATCTACGCTCAACGCCCGGTATGCTGCGATAGAGACCGCAATTCGAAATCGAGATTGTGAAAGGCCTTGCGACAAATAAGCTGTCCGCCGCATCTGCTACAATGGACCATTCCGCTTCCAACCCTCTGCTGGGCACTTCTCCTGGGTCGTCTCGACTTGGGACATCCGCGCCTCGTGCAACGTCGACTGCCCGGCTTGCGTCGCCAGTTCCCTCGAGCCATTTGCCTGGCACTCCTACACTGCGGCAAATACCTGTATCCGGCCAGGCTAGCACAGCAGGGGATTCGTTAACGCCACTTGCTGGTGGCCCTACCGAGCACTCATCCCTTACAGGGCCTGGAGTCTCTGCACTTGCTGCCGCGTTTTCGAGCTCTATCGGCACATCTCCGCCTCGGTTTGGCACCCCACCACTGCGGCCATTATCTCCTGGAACTGCGGGTGCGAATTTACAAGCCGCCGAACCACAGACCAACTACGGCTCCTTCACTCGCTCGATACAAGGTGCTCACACCTCTGGCTACCAAGGTACAGCAGGTCTTGAAGATCCAGACATTGTTCAAAGGCATCTTGTTCAATCCTCGGAGGTGCAAGAGAGCGATGACGCTTCCAATGGTGCGTCTGACACGCTCCGTGATACTTCGAAGACAAAGATCGACTTCGATTCGATTGCACCAGGTTTAGGCGACGATGAGTTTTCCAGCTTGCAGTTACAAGGAGGGGATATTACTAGACCGATATACAAGTGGACTGAGGAGGCTCAGGCTCGAGCGCTTGGCCGAGGGCGTGGGAGGAGTCACAGCTTCAACCTCTCAAGGCCGCATACGGATGATGAAGTGCTCGATATCAACTCGATAAAAGTACCCGGCGGAATGCGGCGGAATTACCTGCGAAGAGTCGCCGCAAGCCCCAGCCCTGAGAGAGATGTAGAAGAAGGCGAAAGCAGTGGTTCAGCAAGAACTCCAAGACATGCAAAGCTGTTCACGAACAACTTCATGGAATTCCTGACGATATACGGCCATTTCGCAGGTGAAGAGCTCGAGGAGGACGATGAAGCGCTGGGTCCTAACGAGTACTTCGCCTCCGATTCATATGATGAGTTTTACGATGAAGGGGAGGGTAGTGAAGGGGAGCGCATGGAGAATAGCGCTCTTCTTACCCCAGGCGCACGTAAGAAGAGGAGGCGTAAGGACCGGGGTGGGAGCGGCCAAAATGACTCTTGGGGAGCACTCCTGCTTCTCCTAAAGTCCTTCGTCGGTACTGGTGTGCTCTTCCTGCCGAAGGCCTACCTAAACGGCGGAATGCTCTTCAGCAACGTGATTCTTCTTTTCGTCGCAATCATCAGCTACTATTGTTTTGTGCTCTTGGTCAATACACGATTGAAGATAGAGGGCTCGTTTGGTGACATGGGCGGCATCTTATACGGGAAGTGGTTACGAACAGCCATCCTTGCATCAATCGTTATCAGCCAGATCGGATTCGTTGCTGCATATATCGTCTTCACGTCGGAGAACCTGCAAGCATTTATACTGGCCGTGTCAGACTGCAAAACGTATATCGAGATCAAGTATCTGATCTTGATTCAGATGGCGATATTCCTGCCATTTTCGCTGATGAGAGACATCAGCAAACTAGCATTTACGGCCCTTGTCGCCGATGCATTGATTCTTCTTGGTCTGGCTTATCTATACTACTTCGACATACTCACTATTGCCACGCAAGGCGTCGCCGATATCGTTAACTTCAACCCGAAGGACTGGACTCTCTTCATTGGAACCGCCATTTTCACCTTCGAAGGGATTGGCCTCATCATTCCCATCCAAGAATCAATGCGCGAGCCCACGAAGTTCCCACGCGTCTTGGGCTTAGTAATGGTTATTATTACCGTTATCTTCCTATCCATGGGTGCGCTCTCTTACGCCGCATTCGGCTCCAAGACTGAGACCGTTGTCATCCTCAACATGCCCCAGGACGACAACTTCGTCAATGCGGTGCAGTTCATGTACAGCGTTGCGATTCTGCTGTCAACGCCTCTTCAAATCTTCCCAGCTATCCGTATCACCGAAACCGAGCTTTTCACGAGGAGCGGGAAGTACAACCCGTACATCAAGTGGCAGAAGAACGCCTTCCGTTTCTTCGTTGTGATGCTTTGCGCTGCTATTGCATGGGGAGGTGCGGCGGATTTGGACAAGTTCGTGGCCATTGTTGGAAGCTTTGCCTGCGTGCCACTTGTTTATATTTATCCTGTAAGTTCCCCCTGCCTTACCCTGTCACCTAGAATCGACATGCTAACATCAACAGCCTATGCTCCATTACCGCGCCGTTGCCACGACTCGTTTCCGGAAGTTTTCCGATGTTTTCCTTTGCGTCTGTGGCGTTATTGTCATGGTGTACACCACGTCGATGACGATCATAAACTGGGCTGGCGGCGACAAGGCAGTCCCTGTACCGAAATTCTGTGACGGAAAGAGAGGGATGTGAGCTTGAGGTTTACGGGAGATCACACCTAGAAGATTACGTGATATAGATGGACATCTTCACGGATCCTGTAGTACAATTTTGTTTTTCTTCTACTTGGTTATGGTCACCTTCTAGAATGCGTTGTTTTGCATAGCCTGCCTTTTTTTTTTCTTGTCAGCATTTTGTCTCTGTCTCATATATACACCCCAGAGTCGAATTTAGAACCTACAAACATAAATCTATCGTATACCTAAAAATTGCTTGCTTTATTGAGTTATCAACATGATTCGGGCCCTTGTGACCGCCTGCCGATTTTTCAACCCTGCCAGCCACAACGCAAGTAGTCACAATTGCAGCCTTCCATACACGACGAAGCTTTTGATAACACAAAACAATGAGCCACGACTATACTCCTTTGAACTGGTTTGGTGACAAGAGAGAATCCCTAGCAACCAGGTACCTCAATCTCCGGCATACCCTACTCTCCCTACGCCACGCCCTCGTGCTTTAACTCTAGATTCATCGCCGTATCCACCTAATCCGGCCGAGACGTCAACCCCAATATTGCATACAGCCTCGCAATCATCTAACCTATTTTTTTCTCGGTTGCTCTATGAACTGCGGATGCTCGTATATCGTGAATTATTCGGCAACCAGACGGTGCATATACGGCTATACCCTGGCTTTCCTGACGTCCCAGGCATTAGACCCGACAGATTCCACTCCATCACAGATGAAGACAAGAGATGGACTTTGGGGTGGTATTGGTGGCACAGTGTCTGTCACCGCGATCCTAACATAGTACCCCTATGGCGGGACCGTTGCCAACAGGATGGTGGCATCTATTGTTCGGAAGGAACAGATAGAGGGGATTGCCATATTGATTCTCGGTGGCTTTTTACATGCCGCCAAGGGTGAGCCTGACTCTTATATATCCGTAGTCTATGGACCCAAGTGTTTGTCCATGTCTAACACCAAGTAGGTACTCTGAAGCTATTGCAGTGTTATATAGAACGAACAGATTCCATTTCCAGAGGGCCAGCACTGCCACTGTTGAGTCGTTCCCATTCACATTCCTTCCCCAACGCCTCGCGGGTATTACCGCCGTGGATATCTTTTGGCCTCAACAGGGACCGCTATATACAATACCAGACCATAAGCCTATATATACTTCTCTCTGGGATGGGATCTTTTTAATGACTAACCTACGCTCCCTACGTCTAAACCTCTTGATGGGAGCGCTCTACACAAACCCACTCCCACCCGACTCCTCCGAAGAGGAAAAACGTGCTATAGAACATGAGTGGTTAGGACCGCCTGACGAGCTTGTTCGACGTCTGGGTCCACAGTTGGAAGAGTTCGTGCTTCTAGTGGCAGACTCCCTTTACACTGTGCTGCAGGGGTTGGGGAATGAAGAAGAGGCGCTTTCGGCTTATTATGAAAACATGAAGTGCTTCACGAGATTTATTGGCGGCTACGAGTATACCATCAATGGGTGGCCAGGCTCTTCACACCGTCGAATATACTGGGCAAACATTAAACAGAAGGGAATGCCGTGGTAGTGACCTATCTGGACAAGTCGCTCTCTAGATCACTTGACAATGGAAATTTCGCCATTTTTTTTATTAGAAAACAGAAGCGGATTTTAGACTTCACACTCCATAAAATCAATAAAGTATATCAATAGTAGGGCAGAAATGAAACCCCACAGAGGATTTAAAGGATTTGAAATAGCAAATTGTCGCGGGTAGGAAATGATGAACCATGATGATATCACAGCCTCGCATGCGAGGCTGACAACGACAACTGCAGTTTAGGTCCGCCCAGTCGCCCGGAAAATTTTGAAAAGTTGCTGGGCCATTTTCAACATCGAATCTGATCCCGTCAACAGCATCGCCAGTTTGCAGTTCGCCCATTTACCTCTCAATCTTCGGCTCACCGCTGAGCATATAGACAAATTCCACCAATATCCATCCAGGATACGGAATACTGAGCCATGGCCGACCAAGATGCGCAGAATGGAGAGGAGGTGACGAGGTCCGGTGGACAGGTGCAAGTCCACTTTGTGACCGAGGAGAAGGAATTCGAGCTCGAGGAGTCCAAGAGAGTCCTCCTCGTCCCTACTGGTAAGAATTGACCCATTATATGCTTCTCCATAGCCATGCTAACCCCTCCCCGCAGACATCCGTCGTTACAACCTCTCTCAAATCCTCAACTCTCCCGCCATGCTCGATCTCCCCACCCCCACCCCATTCGACATCCTCATCAACGGCACATTCCTCCGCACCACCCTCGCCGAGTACCTCGTCTCCACCGGCCTCTCCGCCGAAACAACCCTAACGCTTCAATTCCTCCGCTCCAGCATCCCCCCCACCTTCACCGCGGCCTTCGAGCACGATGACTGGGTCGCAGCCGTGGACGTCCTCTCCGCGACCTCCCCCCACTCCTCCGCCTACGAAAAGGACCCCCGCATCCTCTCCGGCTCCTACGACGGCCTCCTCCGCATGTGGTCCCCCTCCGGAACCGTCATCGCCACCTCCCCCGGCGCCTCCAACGGCGGCCACACCTCCTCCATCAAAGCCGCCAAGTTCCTCTCCCCCACCACCATCGCCTCCGCCGGCCTCGACCGCACAGTCCGCATCTGGTCGTACGCTGATGCCACCGGCCCAGATGCGCAGGGAAAGCTAACCCCCACCCTCGCGCTGTACGGACATACCCTCCCCATCGACTCGCTCGCCGCTCACACCAAGTCCAACCGCCTCCTCTCCGCTTCAGCAGACGGTTCTATCGGTCTCTGGACACCTAACAAATCCGCTCCCGCTGCTCCCGCCGCGCTTCTCCCTGGCTCTGCGCCTTCCGCGAAGAGGAGGAAAATGAACGCTGCTGTTGATGTTCCGGCGCGCGGCGCGACTCTCATGATGGCTGCGCATACTGCGCCGGCTACGGGCGTGGTGTTCCATCCTGATGATGCTACGGCTGCGTACTCCACTTCGTTGGATCATACTCTCAAGACTCTCGATCTTGCGACTGGGAACGTGGTCGATACGCGCGCGACTGGACACGCGCTGCTGTGCTTGACTACCCTTGCGCCAGGTGGGAGCGGACATGTTGTAGCTGTCGGTTCGGCGGCGAGGCACATCACGCTTATTGATCCGCGGGCTGGGGGTGTGGTGATGACGCTGCGTGGACACAAGAATAAGATTGCGAGTCTGGCGCGGGATCCATCGAGTGCGTTTGGCCTGGTTAGTGGTGCGCATGATGGTACGGTCAGGGTGTGGGATGTCAGGTCTTCGAGAGAGGGGAATCTCGATGAGGGCGGACGAGTGGGCGAGGCGGTGTTTGTGGTTGGGCGTGATGGCGCGGGGAAGAGTAAGGTTGGTGGTGAGGGCGAGAAGGTGTTTGGTGTTGTGTGGGACCAGACTGTGGGTATTGTGAGTGCGGGTGAGGATAGAAGGGTGCAGATTAACGCACCGGCGAGGTTGGAGAAGTCGTAGGCGTTGAGAGAGACGGGGGGATGATACCCGGTAGTTGGTGGATTGGATGTTGCATAGGTTGGAGTAAATGGTGTAATAAATCTATGGCTTTATTTATCTCGTATTTATTTTGAGCGGCGCCGCCGTCAGTCTATCCTAGCTATGTGACTTGGTCGTCTTATCCAACCAGTGCCATGCTTCAAACCCATTCCTACCCTGAAACGCCTTTGCATGCACCCAATCATGTATTTCGTGCCATTCATGCCAACTCAAGCGACGGTATTCACGTCGGCTAGTTGCTTTTTCTTTCCCCACCAACTATCCTCCATAGTCCCCTCCACCTCCACCCAGATGTATCCCCCTCAACTCCCTCTAGTAACGCTCTCACTCTGTCCTCTCTCCCCTTGATTTCTAGTCCCCTCTCACTTCGAAGCCCCGCACCGCTCCCCAGAACCCCCCTGCCCTCCAGTCGCAGCGCCTCGAGGATATATCCCCTTACCGTCCCAATTTTCAGCGGCGGATCCCGCAGCAACCCTGCAATATCGGCAACTGACAGGTCTTCATGTGATGACCATATATGGTAGGCACGTAAAGCTGCAGGTGCTGCAGTGGTAGAAGGATGCGCAGTGCGGTATGAGACTGCAAAGGCGGCAGCAGCGTCCACGCGAGGGTCCGCAGGTCGTTCGGCCTTCTTTGCAGGGCGCTTGGGGATTTTGGTGAGAGGCTGTG
The DNA here is from genome assembly GCA_001662645.1 of Pseudogymnoascus sp. 03VT05. Lineage (NCBI taxonomy): Eukaryota > Fungi > Ascomycota > Leotiomycetes > Thelebolales > Thelebolaceae > Pseudogymnoascus > Pseudogymnoascus sp. 03VT05. The sequence goes on along the minus strand of KV459386.1, from coordinate 141,024 downwards.
GGGATGAATCGTCGTCAGTTTCTAGTGGAATAGAAAGGGACGGGTCTTGGGGGGCAGATGGCGACGTCTTGCGTGGCTCAAGGGCTGCAGTAGCATCATCGAGTGAATCATCAGCGGTAATAAGTTCGATGCCAGATGCAAGGCGGATGGGGAGACCGAGTTCGGCGTGGTAAGGGCGTGGCGGCGTAGGGCGCAGGGCTTTTCGTTTCGCCTCGAGGACATCATATAAGATGAACCCCGCATACGCATCACTAGCTGCATACAAGATCTGCTCCATACTCAGGGCCTCACTCCAATCGCTGCCACGGACCTCTCCCTTGAAGATGGGGAGGGCAAGATGCTCAGATGTTTGTGATGTGAGTGACACGAGCTTCTTGTTGATGAGAGTTGGGTTGCGCGCGGCCGAGCCCTCAATCAGGCGGTGCAAATGGCTCAACTCGAAAATGCCGCGCGTATCAACCTTGAGGAATTTCCGTACACGTGTGCAGTCTGCCTTGATGGCGACGCCGCATTTGGAAACATTGGGGTCCTCAAGGATCGCCTTGAGAGTGGGGGCAACCAGGTCATCGGTACCGTCTTTGGGGAAGAGTGCGAGATGACTTAGGATGATGCGGTCTTCGCATGCGAGCTGTATAAGGGAAACGTTCTTCTTTGGAGAGGAGAACCGAGTCGCGTCGATTTTCCATTCGATGTCGAAGCCGAGGATAGGCTTACCCAAGAAGTGCTTCTGAAGCACGGACTCGGTAGTGTGTCGGGACTTGCAATAATGGACCTTGACTTTCGCGTCGTCGGGGCCTGTGTATAGTCTGTGCGTCCAGAAGGAGTCGGGGGTATCTGGGGCTGCATCTTTGGCTTTCTGGAGGACTTCGGCTGGCATCACAAAGGAGAGCGGGGTGTGTTTTTCAGCTTCTTCGGTTGGTTTCGGCTTTTCCGTAATAGCTTCCTGTTGCTGTGAGACTTCGATTTGAGAGGGGTCCGTCTGTAAACCAGCCGCGTCGGGAACTGAAGGAGCCCAACTACTGGAGCTGCTCGGGAGGGATTGAGTTCCCTGATCAAATTCTTGAGTTGGTGTCAAATTTTCCTTGCTTGACAATGTATAGGTATTCTCAATCGTGGCCGTCGAGGTTTCCAGGGTGGATAATGTGGTCGTACTGAATGCCCTCGGGCTGCTCCCTCGCAGTCCAGTCTCGCCATTTCCAAACACGATTCCTTGGGCTGGGCTCCATAATCTTCCCAAGTTATATGGTCGTGAAGGTGCAGCGGTAGCTCTGTTTAAATGATCCATTAGTTTCTCTCGTCGCCATGTTACAAAAGGGCAGCACTCACGGTGGCTTTCCCCTCAGATATGCCAGAGAGCGCATCGCATCGTTCGCAAGGCTAGTAGTGCCCGTAAAGCTGCTCATCGAGGTCTGCGATTTTGAGAGGAGTCTGCTCGGTGGTGATACCCCATGATAGCAAAAGCGCATGTCGTGGAGAGTCGGATTGACAGGCGGGGGGTTGATGGGATCCCTATACTCATGGGTAACCTTGGTCCCCTGGCCGCGTCGGATTTCGCGTATCGGCGGCAAATGAGTGGCTATCACACGCGTAAAGAGTGCCAGGTATTACCTCCCATCCAGTTTCTCGAGCAATGAACCTGCCCAAAGCCGAGGAGAAGATTTATGTGCAATTTGTAGTGTATATCAGTACTGGGGATTTAATAAAGGAGAGCGGTTATGGGAATATAGTCTATATATATACATGAATTAAGGATGACGATGGTATCAATATCTGATTAAACCATAGTCGTAAATCAAATGCACGTACCAGGACTTATTTCAACGTCCCATGGGCGTTCGACTGTCGTTCTACTAGCGCAGAATTTGTCTTGGTGATGGAGTTGTTCCGTTCTCGACAACACCAAAACAGAACATCTCCATCCCATAAACACAATCAGAGATATCGCTAGACCGCTAGACCGACACCACGACTAAGCGCCCCAAGTCTTAAATTCACTTCTCTATATTTTGTCCACAAACTGTAAGTTCTTTTCGCTTCTTCGTCCACTCTCTCTCTCTCTCTCTCACCACACTTCATTTTGGCACATATCACGTGCTGGTGGTTCTGTGTCCCCTTTCTCTTCACCAAGACTCCTATTGCAAATCAAATCATTCATTCCTTTATTTGTCGTCATCATGGACTATGATATGGGTCAAAACGATCCCCCCGCCCCTTCCCCTGCCCCTGCCCCTACTACACTCAAGGAGCGCATCAAGGCGAGGGTAATCTCCTGGGGCCATGATATCGACGCCCATCTTAGGGATTTCTTCAATGTGTCAGGAGGCCCATACTACTATCAAGTCGCGAAACAAGAGAGTCAGCTTCTTCTTCCCCCCCCCATCTACACCGACCTGCCCTTTCTCTTTTCCATTCGCGTTTCCTCTAATCTACGGTCGCATCATCGGTCATCACAAAGCCCCAGCTAACACGCCGCAGAGGTCAAACGCAACGGAAAGAAGAAGAAGCTCCGTAAGAAGAACCCCGGAACCAATTTCATCTTCATCAACGGCGTCCCCTATCCCGCGCCCAGCGCCTACTACCCCGCACCCAGCGCCTACTACCCCACCCCCGGCGTCTACTACCTCGCTCCGCGATCCCCATCCCTCTCAATCACCTCAGTCACCTCAGTCACCTCAATCACCTCAATCACCTCTGTGCAAACCCAACTAACCCTCACACAGGCTTGCACCACGAGTTCCGCAAGCAGAAAAAGGCTGAGGCTAAACTTCGGGGTGAACGCTACGTACAGCCTAAGCATCCGTACCGTACCTACCGGCCTTTGAAGTCGCACCCGGTTCTCTCAGAGAAAGATAAGGAAGCCGTTGCTTTTCAGCACGCCGTCAGCCACGATGACGTCGACACAATTACTCCCGCTTGGTATGTGTGCCTACTATTTTGTTTTCGTTTGGCATTATTTATGCATCTCGGGATGGTGCAGCTCGCTGACGGAGATAGAACTCATCGATCGCTGTGTCGGAAGTAAGATCTGGGTTGTCATGAAGACCGACAAAGGTACTTAGACCCTCAACTCGCTCAGCAACACCTTACCGATACTAACCCGCTGTAGAATTCACAGGCACCCTCACCGGTTTTGATGACTATGTAAACATGGTACTGGAGGATGTGACGGAATTGTAAGCCACTCCAGACCCATTACCCAGGTCAATACTTACCGCTCCCAGTGACTACACCGGCGCCACAACGAAGATGGATAAGATTCTGCTGAACGGTAACAATATCTGCATGGTTCGTTTTTCTCCTTTTCTCTCCCTGCGGCTGTGGCCCCTTTCAGCCTTGCCCTGTCTTAGCGTGAACCCCAGCTAACAAATCACAGCTGATTCCAGGAGGAGAGGGACCATTGGCTTCTGCACCATAGATCGCCTTGGTGGGTATCAGGCAGTGAAGCAGATAGATGAATGGCATAAAATTCTGTAACTTTTTGATTGTGTCCGTATGTGTGATGATTTCTACCTATTGTGGTTGTTGGAACTATAATTACTGTGGATGGATGCTACCTATTGAATCTAAAACCCTATACCTCAGGATCACCATTCACATAAGATACATAGTCACAAAATATTGAAGACGTCATGCAAATCACTGGAGGAGGATATTGCTGCATTTTATTCCCCCCAACCTAAACGTATCAAAGTCCCCGATACCACGCCAAAACCAACCACCCACCCATGAAAACTCCCAACACCCGCTATGCATAAACCCCCATACCTATCAGCATCCCCCATCCCCCATCCCCTGGATCCCATGCCATTGCAGCAAAGCAAACTGAATTTACTGCTGGCCCTGGTTGGTGTCCGCCGCAGCGCCCGTAACCATCTTGCGCAGCTCGAACTCCTTGGTGAATTCACGGCTCAGCTGGCCTAGCTCGGCGACGAGCGATTTGGCGATGCCGATGACGGCTTCTTTGGGGGTGAGGGTGCCGTCGGTTTGGACGCGGAGCTCGATGGTGGCGAAGAGGGGGTGGGGGACTGGGAAAGGGGTTGTTAGTTGGGTTCTGGATACTGTGTGGTGGTGGTGGGGGTGAAATACCTCTGTAACCAGCGAAGGTGACGTGAGGGTCTTTGAGCAGATGGGCGCGCAGAAGGTTGGCCAGGGTGTGATCTTCCTTCAAGATGGTAAAGATAGATGAGTTGGGAGTGCCTGTTCCGTCGGATTAGCTCGCAATTCACGTGTATCAAGTAGAATCAAGGTGAACTTACGAGTATCAACAGCCTCAGTGATCTTCTTCTCTCCATCACCCAAGAGGAAGAGTTCGAATCTGTCAGTGACGTTAACTTCCGTTCCTACACGTTGCACGTGCTCGAAGCGGTCCAGGAGGTGGCTGTCGGGGTTGAAGCTGGCCATCGTGTTGGGTGGACGATTGTAGGCCGATTTGAGGTTGGCAAGCTCGACCTCAAGGCGGTTGGGGACGTTGACTAAGTGGGCAGTTTGTATGACAGGGTCGTCGTAGGAGTAGGCCATAGTTGCGTTTGTTGCCAAAGCTGGCTTTTGACCGTTGTTTTAGGACCACAGGCGTATAGTTACAACGTACAGACGGTTGTTTTTATGCTGGAAGACAGAGTTGCGACAAATGGTTTGTAGAGTTGGTTGGGAAAATGTGCCGAGTTTGTTGTGCACATAGGTAGGTGTCTGGAGTATTGTGGTATCTCCTGCCTTATGCCTTTGCGCGACTCTCTCTACACCCCGCGAATCTCCCATCGGCAGCGTCCATTATTCCAGAGCCATCGCTACGCATTTTCTTATCCTTTCAGATAATCCGTCATAGAAGAGTCTCTTTGTACGTGTACGTCTGGTGCCATTCCTACGTCGAACCCTAGAAATCATGCTGACGATCCCCAGCCGTTGTCCCATTTTGTTTCTTGCGTCATAAATCGTCGAGATAGCCGCAGCCAGAAAACACCCTCTACCGTCTCTACTTTTTCTCGTCAAGCCCTCCCATCTTATATCAAGCCCAAGCGACATTCGAAGTTGTCGCGCCACGCCCATCTACGCCCTCGAGTTCCTCGCCACGATGTCGTTCCCCACGTTCCAGAATATCCACACGCTCCAGAGGACCGCAACCAAAGCAAGGAGCAACGGAAGGGATGCAACTAACCTATCCGGTGCGTTCATGGTTATATATATATCGATTTATCGTCTAAGAATGGTCGTTCTTTCTCCAAGAGTTCGTCCAAGAAATTCCGCCGGGTGGGAGAATCGCGGTACTTGCGCAAAGGCGGCAAGGATATAGCACTTATTGCTATATTATATAAGGGGTATAGAAAGAGATAATTAAGGCAAATGGAAATGGAAAGTCGTACAGGTGAAGATAGATGCCAAGGGAGCTATCGCAGGTCGCATCGAAATAGTCCTTCGACATGGAAATTTACCTTTCGACGGGCCCTATGTCTGATGGCGCGGCTCTGCGGGAACGCTTGTCTATTTTCGGATCTTGGCGGTAGCACGTCTTGGCAAGGGCATGGCTCCTTCCGAGGTCCGATATATGATGTCAAAGCTAGTGTGTAGGTAAATCATCTCGGAATCTGCCCGAGAGGTGGTTCTTACATATATATTGCATCGTAGGTCGTCGAGTTGTTGACTGTTTGTATGAAATATATTATATATCCTCCTCATCATATATATATTCTCATCAATCTAACTCCCAACTTCTCTTTTAAACTTAGTGTGAATGTCATAAGATATAGTACCCCGCCATTTACAACAAACCAACAGCAACTTCAAAAGCAAAGCAACTCAATTCAACTCCTCAAAATGGCTTCCAACCCAGCCAACTCCGCCGCCAAAAGCGCTCCCAAAACCCTGACCCAGCAATACCCCGGCACCACCTCCCCCCTCATCGTCTGCGCCCCCATGCGCCTCATCTCCTCCCCCGCCCTCGTCCACGCCGTCTCCCTCTCTGGCGGCCTAGGTTTCCTCGGCTTTGGCATCCCCGGAACAGATACCAGCATCTCAGACATCAAGACCCTCATCGACGAGGCAAACGCCCTCTTCACCCCCTCCTCTTCCGCCGGGCCAGCCCCCTTCGGCATCGGCTTCCTCCTCATCACCGACCCCTCCCCAGCTGAAGCCATCGCCCTCCTCGCCAGCCTCCCTCCTTCCCAAGCCCCCGCAGCAGTCTGGCTCTTCCCCGCCGCATCTCCAGACACTATTGCGAAGTGGACGACGAGCTTGCGCTCTCTCCCTACTCCACCCAAGATCTGGCTCCAGGTCGGGACGAAAGCTCAAGTTCTCAGCTACGCTAAGCTCTGCCAGCCTGATGTCCTCGTCCTCCAGGGTGCTGATGCGGGTGGACATGGTCTAGCGGCTTCGGCTTCGATCGTAGCACTCGTCCCTGAGACGACGGATGCGCTCCGCGAGGCGGGGTTGAATATCCCCGTCATAGCCGCGGGAGGTATAGCGGATGGTCGCGGGGTTGCAGCAGCTACGGTGCTAGGTGCGGATGGTGTGGCGATGGGGACGCGGTTCCTTGCTTGCCCCGAGGCGAAGATCGCGCGGGGGTACCAGGATGCGGTGCTAGTAGCGTCTGATGGGGGTGTTAACACGGTACGTACGCGCCTTTATGATACGTTGAGGGGGTCGAAGACGTGGCCTGAGGGGTATAATGGGAGGGGTGTTGTGAATCGGAGTTTTGTGGAGAGCGAGACGTTGGGGGTAGAGGAGAATGTGGAGAAGTATTTGAAGGCGATGGAGGAGGGGGATAAGGCGTGGGGGATTGAGGGGAGGGCGACGACGTATGCGGGGAGTGCGGTGGGGTTGGTGGGGGAGGTGAAGGGGGCGGGTAAGATTGTGGAGGAGGTTAGGGGGGATGCTATCAAGCTGTTGGGAGGGAACAAGGACTAATTATGGGCATGGTCCTGTTAGATTTTCATTGCTATAGACGCACGTACTGAATTATGATTATGATCACTGAAGTATAATCCCCGAGTTCATCGAGAGGATGGAGACATGGTGCCGGATGACAGCCAAAGAGACTTAGATAATCTGGTGTGATAGAGCCATTTGCAAGTCTTCCCACCCACGAAAGGCACAAGACACTGCAGCTGGGAGATCCGAGCCCAGTAGACGATCCGACTATAAGTAGCAACTGTGCCACCTACACAGACTTCAAACCATACTCAATCAAATCCTTATAGCATGCGTATACGAGGAAAATATTGTATCGCAGAGGGGTCGTGGGGAGCCCCAAGCAATGCTCATCCCAATTCATTTGTGATGAGGCAAACCGTACTGTGTTTGTGACAACGTTTTCTCTCACCGTTAGCTCCCTCCTGTTACCACTCACTCCTTCCTACCGCCGCTCCTTCCTGTCACAGTTCGCTCCTTCCTATCACTACTCCTTCCCATCACCGTTAGTTCCTCCTGTCATTCGCTCCTTCCTCCGAAACTGTTTGCCTGCCTCCATGGCTCCATAAAAGCATGCATGGATTTCCACAGGTCCCTCCGAAGTTGCTCGACATGTATGGCATGGCTTGCTTCTGATTATTGATCATTGAGAGGCTCCTCGAAATCGCTTCTTTCTCGGTCTTTTATCCTCGACGACCTTCTCCTTCCCATCAGCTTTGGCCATGCTATTGACTCGTAGAACCAAATCGGAGGTAATGGGAGGGCTATCTACTCTATAAATATCGGCTCTTCGCCAACAAAACTATTCTGCATATCCAGCTAGCTCTAGTATTGTCATCATTGGTGACGGTATGTAAAGGGTGACTTCCACAGTAGCATCATGGTGCAAGGGGGACTGGAATTTCACGAATATGAGGAGCTGCACGTCATAGTTATAGAGTCAATGTCTATGCTAAAAGCTCCAATATAGGCTATAAAACGCTTGCCAACGCGCCACTCAAATAAACCATCGTAGTAGGTAGGCAGGCAAAGCCCATATTCCACAGTGCGCCATTCCGTAGAATAGGCACAAACAAACAATATCCATACAAAATCCCCCGCCATCATGATCGTCATCCCCGTCCCACCTACTCCGAACCAAACCCCAACCTCACCCCCTTATTCCCCCCGACTCCATAAACAATAGCACCTATACCCAACGCCATCTGCCAGTACACACACCCCCCTAAGTACCACGGAACAAAAACTGCATATCCTCCGCCGTCAAGCTCTCCATAGCCGCCTCATCATTGTTAATCGTGCTACGAATCATATTGCTCTTCTTCTCCTGCAACATAACCATCCTGCTCTCGACACTGTCCTCAATGCACAGACGCGTGATGCTGCAGGGGCGACACTGTCCGATTCGGTGACAGCGGTCCGCAGACTGCCATTCCGCCGCCGGATTCCACCATGGGTCGACGATGAACACATGGCTTGCCTCTGTGAGGTTGAGCGCGACGCCACCGGCTTTCAAAGAGACGAGGAAACATTCGATGGTTGGATCCGTCATGAAGGCGTTGATACTGGCCTGGCGCTGCGCGGGTGTCATGCTACCGTCCAACATGACAGTCGTGATTCCGGCGCGTCTGAGGCGCCACTCGACAAGCTGGAGCATCGTGGTGAAGCCGGAGAAAATGATACTCTTCGTTGACGAGTTCTTGGAGCGAAGGAGGTGGAGATCGTACAGAAGTGCCTCGATCTTAGATGAACTCGTCCAGTTCTCCATCTTGATCCTGTTGATGATGCTTGTCTTCTTAACAGCGGATTCGTCCTGCACCATCTCTGGCTGCTCGAGGTCAATGGCTAGAAGGAGATGGCAGCGTGGGCAGTCGGGAGTTGCTGTAGATTCTTCGGATGAGGCGATGTAATTCTTGACACATGTGCGGCAAAAGTCGTGCTTACACGCTGATCTGACTGCGTCTTCGGCCGGCTCGTCGCAAATGCAGCAGCACAAGATGTTCTGGCCACCTGCCCCATCTTTCTTGAGAATCAGATCTGGATGATCTGCGACTTGGCGCATTTGCATGATCAAACCGAAAATATTAGCGTAGTTGTTCAGCAGCACACCTTGCGAAACGTAAGTCTCGAATTTGCGAGTACCGCTGTTCATAATGCTGCCAGCGAAGTCGTTTTCCTCGTCTCCGAAGAACTTGCGGTCAACATAGATTTCCTTAGCCGGCAGCTCCATCGCAGCCGAGTGGTCTGTTTTGACCCGACGGAGCATGAAGCGGTCGGTAAGGAGGCGGAGTTTGGCAAATGCCTCTTTGCCCGGTCCATTGTTGCCGTACTTCTGAATTGGGTTGAGTAGCTCTTGGTTGAAGACCGATACATGCTGCATGCCATTGTGTGAGCATTTAGTGCAGCGGTTTCTTTCATCCATTGCCCACTCAAGTTGGCTGCAGGGGCATTGCTTGCAGAAATAACTTGCAAAAGGTCGGACATCAAGAAACCTAATCAACGAGAAGAATTCGCCGATACGGTTCTGAAGTGGCGTTCCAGAGAGACACCACTTGTGGTCAGCTTTGAGTGCAAAGCAAGCCTTAGCACTGCCGGTAGTACGTTGCTAAAAGAAATATAAGTCAGCTCCTGAGGAAAGAACAAATCGGGTTGGTTGCTTACCTTGATGTTATGGGCCTCATCTAGAATGACCCTGTGAAACTGGATTTGATGAACAGGACTCTTTTGGAATGCAACCTCGTCTTTTCTCTTCCTGCCCTTCTCCTGGAAGCGGTACAATGACTCCAAACTGTTGTATGACATCAAAATTACATCGTACTTTCGAAGCGTGGCAACTGTGACACCTTTCGCGGCGCTGTTTGTCCCGTGGTACACGAATGTCTTGAGTGTGCCATCTGTATACTGCGCAATTTCCTGCTGCCACTGCATGAGAGCGACAGGAGGAATAAGGACAAGCGATGGGTTCTTGGCTGGGTAGTCAGACATAATCAAGGAGACAGCTTGAATCGTCTTCCCCATGCCCATCTCGTCGCCTAACAATCCTCCACCCCACTTAGTCTTCTCCATCATCTTCATCCAATGCAAACCTTCCAGTTGGAATGGTTTCAGCTCCCTCGATATATTTGCAGGCTGTTCTGCTTTGGTGGGTGGGATCTTTGGCAGATCTCTAAGCTCTTTCCACATAACTAAAAGCTCTGGGTGATGGTTTTCCAATCTATGACGGGCTGCTTTGGCCCTACTCTCTAGCTTGTACGCTCTCCTTTCCGTCGGTGTCATCGTACTAAAATCGGGCATCTCAGAGTCATCATCACTAGCCTCCTCGTCGGCAGTATCGGGCTGTCCAACAGGGGCAGCATTGTCGGCGGGTTCCATAGCAGGAGGAGGTGGCTGCTGGAAGGTACCTCGGCGTTGCGTTGGGTTCTGGCCGAAGCGACGACGAACTTGAGCAGGACGCCGAGGTGGTTTGGTTTCTTCATCCTCCGTGAGGTTGAGAAAATTCGGGAAATCATTCTCATCCGCGGAAGAGGAACCGTCAGTGAACTCCGATTCTTCGTCAGAGTCGGGAACCGTCGCACGTGCTTTGCCCTTTCTATCAGACAGCTTGGCCCTCTTTGAAGGCGGATTAAAGGTATCGTCGTCCTCCGAAAAATCATCTGCGAAGTCCCTCATGGGCAAAACTGATCTCCGAGCTCGTCCACGTCGACTAGTTCCAAGAGAGGTTTGAGGCGCTGTGCTAACAAGCTTGCTTCGCTCATTCTCTTCGTTCTGCAATGCTCTCGCGAGCTGAGCATCCCTAGAGTTGTCTTCGAACTCATCATCATCATCCTCACTGTCCAACACCTGCTGGGACCTCTTTCTGCTGCTACTTGGATTCAGGGCAAATTCGCTATTGCGGAGTGCTTTAGCCCGGTGAACTACGGTGGCTGTAGCCGAAGACACCTCGTTGGCCAGGGATGAGGCGATGCGGCGCCTAGGACCACGACTACTTCTGATTAGCATTGCAGCGAGAGGGGAGTATGCCATTGATTCCGAAAGATCCGGCCCTCAAGAAAGTAGGTATGAGCAACTTACGTTGAGGGTTCATCTTTCACCTGAACTGGGGTAGTAACGGCACTTGTAGCGGGGGTAGAATAACCACTGCTCTCATGTGTGGTGGATGCCGACGACGTGGAAGTCCGGCCGATTGATTCCGCGATCTGTAGTGGATCGGCGTCGTTCTCATCGCCAGCACCATCGTAGGTGGCTGCTATGGAACTTCTAGTCCGACGCCTCGTACTGGGAGCGAACATGTTTGTATTGAGGCCCAGCCTTTTTGTTCAAGTTCGTATAGTTGCTGGAGAGGAATGATGTCAGCCCAGTCCAATAATGAGATGCTGGCAGTGGATAAGGAACCCGTATTTCGGAGATAAGACAATATATAGATTGAGTCTACTTACATCGGTCTGTCAATGATCTGGGACCAAAATAACGAATGGTATGGGTGACCCAAATGGACAATGGATCGATGGAAAATTGAAAACTCTTTGCGCTGGATGAAAGGATGGAGTCGTGGAAGTTGAGGTCGGTACCAGATGCGGCCAGGTGAAGCCAGGCTGAGGGGTTCGACTATAAGCAGCGCAGGTGGCCGGTTTGCTTTTGGGGAATGGATGAAGTCAGGATGAATTCACTCTGGGCACTGAAACGACGGGATTCGTAGTGGCCCAAAGACAGCCAAAGAGGTTGTCAGGCGGCGACGGGTAGAAGTAACGAATGCTGACTCGACAGCCAACAAAGATGGGATTGAGCACGAATGGGTACTCAATGGCACAAGTCTTGGTCGCTCAGTATAAAGAATCTTGAGGTGAGATACTATATACGCATAGATATTTATTTGATGAAGAAGATAGAATGTAAACAGAAGATGAAGAAAGAGAGAGATCACTCGCTCGTATTACTTTCTCTCTACTCTCCCTCCCATTGCCACCGGGCCAACAACCCGAACATTTGCTACATCTGTCCCAGTTTCCCCCCTACGCGTTAACCCAAATAGGTCTCTCCTGTCGCGGTCTCACGTGATCTAAATTACCATTTTTCAATTGAATTTTAGGCAACAGCGGCCTCTCATTGGCTAAAATTAAATAAAATACTCCACTTAAACTACTTCCGTACCTTCCCGCCTATCGATAAGCCTTTCGGCCTTTCACTTTTGAAGCTTGTACCTTTGTACCTGTGTACCTCGCCCCCATCCAAACTACTCCCCCACGACTTCCCTTCACTTACATTTCACCATTTCACTTCTCCTCCATATATTCCAGGGTCCTCAATCCTCAAAGGCTTCATTTATCTCTTCTCTTCTTACCTTCTACACTTCCTCACATACTTCCTTTCAACACCCGGGCTACATCCTGGGTCTTCCATAGCAGTCTCACAATCTCCGAGCTGCTATCCTTTCATTGATTATTGATCAAAGGTTATAAGAAGGCCGCGTTTGGGCAGAAGTGAAGTCCGAAGCCAACTTCAGTGCCTTCATTACTGTCCGTTGAAATGTAAGCCAAACCCTCCATATTAACTTCACACTCACCCTCACCCTCATTACGAATCCATTCTCACATACAAAGGTCGAATCCTCTACCACCACCTCCTCCCGGTGGCCCCAGTCAGGGTCCCCCCGTCGTTCGTCAACGACGAATCCAAGGACCGTATGTATAGCCGTCAAGCTGAATACCCTGTGAACCACTCAACTAATCCATATATCAGAACATCTGCTTTGACAGACTTTCTTGCCGTAAGCTACACCACCACTGACGGACCTCACTCTCTTTTTAGCCACTAACACCTTCAGTCTCACAATATCGACGCCAACAGGATTCGGAGGGATGCCGAGGCACGCCGAGCTGCAGCGCAAGCCTCCTGGGATGCTGAGAATAGCCGAGAGCAGTCGGAGGATGCAGAACTCGAGGAGGAAACTGCTTTGGAAGAGAAGCGGTTAACCAAAGTCCAGAAAGCGAGAAATGCGAGAACTGCGAAGGCTGCCGCCAAAGCCAAAGCCTCCAAGACGTTTCAAAAGGCTCAACGGGAAGGCGTTGACTTTTCTGACTCGGACGATGTTGACGAAGACCTCTACGGCGCATCTAGCCTTCCAAAGATCGGCCAGTTTGAGAACTGCCAGATTTGTGCCATTCGGTTTTCCGTTACCCCTTACAGCCGCACAGGGCCTGATGGCGGACTGCTCTGTATCAAATGTACTAAGGACTTGGACGATGAAGAAGGGGCCCCCAGGAAGAAGCGGAAAACTACTGCCCGTTACAACCGTCGCAATATCGAAAGCGAACGCCTGGAGGGCACATCCGCTCGTGGTGCAAGAGACTTGGTATCGCAATGTGTGAGTACACTTGCGAACAACGTCCACCAGGCAGAAGATTTTGGCGACCTGCCCCCACGTCTCGTGGATAAGTTGGCGCAGCTCTTGTCGAAGAGACGCATGCTCGATTCCAGAACTCTGGACCTATTCTTGAAACCAGGCGTCGCAAATATCACTGCATATGATGGTGCTAAACTGAAATCCGATGATTACATTCGGATTTTTCAGGTCGCCCCAACCATAAAGCACCTGCGCCTGAGAAATGCAATCCAGTTCAAGGAGAAGGTCATGGATTACTTGACGGCCTCCACGGTGGAATTGGAGTCCCTGAGTCTACACGGCGCAAACCTAATCGACGATGAGCACTGGACGAGCTTTCTGATGGCAAAGGGCAGCCACCTTCGATCCCTCAAGGTCTACCACACCGATGTATCCTTCGGAGACGAAGCCATGCGCTCCATCAAAGTCCTCTGCCCCAACCTCACCCGCCTCAAGATCTGTCACAACCAAAAGGTCACCAGCGCAGGCCTCTACCACATCGCATCTCTCAAGAACCTCCAGCACCTCTCTCTCGAACTCTACAAACCCACCATCACAGAACCCTACGTCGAAATCATCACCCAACTCGGCGCCAACCTCCAAACCCTCTCTCTAGTAGGCATCCCACACCTCGATGACTCCCTCCTCAACGCAATCCACACCCACTGCACCTCCCTCTCCAAACTCCGCCTCCAGCGCAATGAGACCTTCACCGACGCTGCCTTCGCTGCGCTCTTCACGCACTGGCGCAACCCCGCCCTGCGCATCGTCGATCTAGGGGAGTGTCGCCACGTCGACAGTCTCACGCTCGACAACCCCGACAGAATCGGGCTGTGCTCCGCCGGCTTCGAGGCGCTGATGGCGCACTCGGGACGGCATCTTGGGTCACTGAATATTCTCTCCTGTCGCCATATTGAGAGGGCGGCATTCGAGCGCGCGTTTGGCGAGGGGAAGACGTACCCAGAGCTCGAGACGGTGGATGCGAGTTTCTGCGGTGATATGGATGATTTTGTGGTTGGGAATCTGTGGCGCAGCTGTCCGAGGGTGAAGAATTTGAAGGTGTTTGGGTGCTTTGGGGTTAAGGATGTTAGGGTGCCGAGGGGGAGGAATTTGTTGGGGAATCCGAATGCGAGGGGGATGATGATTGAGGGGGAGGAGGATGAGTAGGTACTTTTCTCGTCTTGGGGATGGGTTGTGTTATGATTAGTGTATGGTGTTTGTGTGGGATTAGTGCCGTAAAGGGCGATATTGGGTTTGCTTCCTCGATGATAGGAATTAAAGCCATCATTTATTTACGTTGGGTTTCGGTACCTACAGTACAAAGTCGGTCGCACCTTCCCAATAATCCGCCGATACCAATAATCAAAAGAATTGGGAAGGAGCGACCGACACAATTAAACTAGTAATATATAAATTCTCATAATATGGTTCCACGACGAATGTCTCACAATATCACTGGAATTTTGCATGGGGTATATTATGGTTTCTAGGCTCTGTCTTTCAACAAAACACCGGCGTGGTGCCAGAGTGGTTAATGGGTATGACTCGAATGCTTCAATGCGATATCATATGGTTTCGGCCGCGTAGGTTCAAATCCTGCCCACGTCGTTTAATTTTTTTGCGTTTTTTTGCCCACCCCGCACTGTGCTAGGAGTGGAAAACACTACACGCTGTGCGTTATATACGAGCGCATAGTAATTAATTGTAATGGTTTCTGTCGCTCTTGCCTTCTCTGATTAGTTTTTTTGGGGGGTTTTTACTTTTAGGGCTACTCGTGCAAGACAGTTAGTTACTGTGCCACCTAAATGCCTCGTGAGTAATTATGCACAACAGCCGCGTTTGTAGTGAATATACTGCCTTATTTAGAAGTGTAAACTGTGCGTATTAAAAGCGTTTACAGTGACTATGCGTAAGAACGGCATTTACTTTAACTGTGTATAACAGCAGCTTTTATAGTGCTTGTGCCACTTGAAAATATCGTGAGTGACTGTGCATAACAGTAGCATTTACAGTTGCTTGTGCTGCGAATAAGCCTGTGAGAGTTTATGGTAGCAATTTAAGTTGATAGGATCTCTCCCTTTAACTCCATTTCTCAGTAAGTACAGTACACACAGCACGCACGATTCTAGTCCATAGAATAAGTGTTAAGGGGTATCATATATTCATAGCTCATACCATCTACCAACCCCCTTCTCAACGCCCTCCACCCTTTCACATCTCCTCCGGCGCCACCCCCCTCGGAAACGGCTCACTCCTAATCTCCGCAATCGCCTCCTTCGTCCGACGATTCGTCTCAAAGCTCAGCTCAATCAAATCCACCACCTCCTCCGCCCCAAAATAAAGACTCAAATCACTCTTCGACCACAAAAACATCAAGTCCCGCAGGTTACTCTGCAGCACTTCGCTCAGGAAGTGGAGCTTCAGCCAGAACGCAGCATAGTGCGATGTTGTCGGCACCGGCGGGTTCTCAGGGTCATCATCTGCGCCCTCGGGCGTGAAAAGATCGTCCAGCTTCGTCACCAGTGCGATCAGCGACGCTACGCGGAACGCCTCGTCGGCGCCCAGTACGGTGAGATCAGTAACATCGCGAATCATCTTCCGGGCGACAGTTGACAGCAGCGCGCCGACAGCCTGCGACCACGCCGACTCAGAGAGGATAGAACGCCACTCCGTGGCGAGGGCGCGGATATGCGCGACGACGGACTCGACGGCGACTTGGTCAGTGGTGGCGTCGTCGCCTTGGTTGAGGAAGCTCTGCGCGCCGCCGAGGAGGTCAGTGATGATGGTGCGCTGGGTGCTCATTTCGCGGCCGTAGGCGGTGCGGCTGAATTTCAGGAGGGATTGGACTTCGCCGTCGAGACGGACTTTGCCTTTTGCGCGGGGGCCGAGGTCGGTGCGTTTGGACCAGGTGGCGGAGAAGTCTTTGAGGAGGTCGGAGAGGTGCATGGCGTCGTTGTAGCAGTACCTGAGGGTGTTAGTTGGGTTGGTGGTGGATGAGGGGTTGGAAAGACTGACATGTTACCGCCTGGGGCGAGGTTATAGTATACAGGTGCGGAAGCACGGTACATGGCCAATACTAGAGTTGGAAGACCGAATAGTCCAACAGCTGCTGCACTGACAGGATTGGTATCATGGCTAGATATCATTAGTATTATGACTAAAGACGTGATTTGCCAACTTACTTTTCGCGCGTCAGTGTTACTCCATCTTCTATAATGTGCCTGATGGTATCGAACACTGGCTCTGGCATAGATGATACCGTGTATTTTTCAGTTAAGGTTACCTCTCGTTGCACCTCCCTTCTGGCCTGGGGTTCCGGTATTTCGGGGTTCTCGGGTTCTGGAGCTGGCTCCTCCTCGGCTTCTGCGGGTGCTTCTTCCTCGTCTTCATCCCCCCATCCCCAGGCATCCGCCCCATCATCATCTTCAGGGACCGCTTCTTTCAAAACTCCAGCGGTCCAGTTATTCTCTTTAGGAGAATCTCTTCCAAGGCTTGATGAAGATCTTGTATTTCCTTCGCTGTCGCTTCCTGCGCCGGTATTCTTTTCCTTGGCCTTGCCTTTATCGCCTCCTGGAGCGACATCTTCATTGCCCTTGTCCTCGTCATCCGACCACTCAACATTCCAATCGTCTTCGTGTTTAACTGTCTCCTTGCCCTCGTTTGCAGCCCCCCCCGGAACCTCATCTTCAACGAATTCCGTGATAGTTTGGGTCTCTGTTCGTTCAACCCTTTTAATACGTCCAATGCCATTCGATAGCTGCCTCCTTGTAGAATCCAGCGCTGTCTCCCTGCGCTTTGCAACCCATAATCGTGGAGAACTCTCTACCCAATCGTTGAGATTATCCGCCCCACCCCATCCCAAGGAAGTGATAGTTTCCGCAAACTCGTGAACGAGAGCAATAGAATTCCGGAAATCGGTCATACGATCTAATGACACCGGTACTGCAGAGTCAAGCCATGTCTCTCTGATTAGTGTGGTGAGCTTCGGCATTAATACAGAAGACAGTGGCTGAGCGAAGTCGGGCGGGAAGCTTTCAGAAAGGAAACGAATCATCTTTTCGAGATCAAGAAATAGTTCCATTATTCCAAGCGATGCGGGTACTTCTTCAGACGCTCGTATGGTGGTCTATATTCATATTAGCCATAATCCACATTTATGGCAAAGCCACAACTTACCCCCTCAACGGAAATAGAATTTAGCGGGCCGTGGCCGATGAGAACTCGAGGGTGTACAATTGCAGTTTCGAAATCGTCACAAAACTTTTTAATTCTCGCATCATCCTCTTTATAAGCCTTCATTATGAGAACCGATTGAGGTATATTTGTTGGGCCGACTTTCCCTTCGTTAGCATAGCACAATCACAACCCAGTTTGCAGTTCTTACTAATGGTGTTGTCCACTGTTAGAGAGGTCATTTCCTCATCGAAATGCACAAGCGTATTCCAGATGTGGCAGAATTGCTCATGGATAGATTTCTTTATCAGGAACGCCCGCTCATTCAATACTGATAGCGGACGAGTGATTTCATGTGCGGGGATATTTTCCATCTTCTCCCATGATTCTGAAGCAGGTTAGTTGCAATCCAAAACAACGTTGTAGGTTAACATACGTGCAAGGATATTCAGAGCTTCCAAAAGTCTGCCTTGAACACCTGCGCCTTCGGCTCCATCCAGCATTCTCTGGACGTCCTGGATTCCGCCCAGCGCCTCTTTCAGCTGTGTATTGTATTGAACCTCCTTCTCCAGAAACTCGACATGCTCAGCGTCTTCCTTCGCCGCCCGTTGTAACGCATCTCCGCCTTCTGCGTCGCGAGCAATGTCCTCAGCAAGGCTCTTGGAGTTCTCAATATCCTCCTGGAGGCCATGGGCATTCGTAATCCAGGTATCGACTTCGGGTGCACTGTCGCGACTAGTTTTTCGAATCTCATCCTACATAGTTCATTAGCAGGTGTTACCATAATAGCTTCTACCCCTCCAAAGAGCTCCCTCGTAAGACAAACCTCCAGAGCAGACCTGGCTGCAGTCACTGCTTGCAGTGCCAATGCCAAGGCTTCCCCTTCTACATAACTTTTGGAGATTTCCTCATCTCCGGGAAATACTCCGTCGCGGGCGAAGTTGGCAATCGATTGCCCCAAGGCTTTTGGTGCCGCCATACTTTCTTAAAACTCTCGTCTCAAACTTGGCGCATTCGTAAACTCGTAAATCTATGTCGTAGGTATCATGGCATTTCAACCATTCAAACCAACATGGCAGCAGTGGTTTCTTTGGAACTTTGGTTTTTCAAATATATGGAAATCGTTATGGACATGTATGAAGCTTGGATATGGAGCTCGGTCCCGCCGGTACCCCTGTACCTCGGAATATATTTACGCCGTTGTCTATTCAAACGTGACAAACACCTTGACCTTTGGAAGGCAACATTCACGAAATTCACTCGAGGCCAGTCACAACCACAATCATCACCAGCTTCGTCCTGACCAGCGCATCGTACTCACCCATCCTCAGACTCACGCTCTCCACAGCGAGCCGTGCCTCTATCCCCGCGAATACCGGCTCGCCACACCCACCCACATCACTATCTATCTTCGCGCGCCCACCACCACCATGTCCTCCTCCAACACCCCCCCGGGCCCCTTCACCATGAAGAAATTCTCCCTCGCCTCCAAGCCCTCAAGCTCCACGCCCTCCTCCCGACCCTCCTCTACCAAACCCCCCTCCTCCCTCGGCAAACGCTCCCGCCCCCCCCTCCACCACGCCTCGGACTCCGACTCCGACCGCGAGCCCGAGCCCGTCGCCGTAACCGCCTTCGGTGCCTCGGGCGCAGAGACGCGCGAGCGACACACCCGCAGCGCACCTATCATCGAGAAACTGCCTAATCGCGACTGGCGCGCTGAAGCCCGCCAGCGACGGGGTGGGAAGAACCTACTACCGCCTGAGGTGCAGGCGCAGCGCGAGGGGGCGAGGAGGGCTGCTGAGGGGAGGGGGGAGACGGAGGTGCAGGGGGGGGGGGAGATTAAATGGGGGTTGACTCTAAGATCTAAGGAGGATAAGGAGAAGGATTTTGTTGAGGGTGTTGAGCCGCCTAGGTCTGCGCCGCCGGAGCCGACGGAGGCGCTGGTGCAGAAGGTGAAGACGGATGATGATCGTGCGCTTGATGCGCTGCTGGGGCGTGAGGATAAGGTTAAGCGCCCTGATCTTATTATTGCGTCTACGGAGGACACGACGTATGAGGCTCCTACCAGCGATGGAGATGCGTATCAGCGCGCTATTGCTGCGGCGCCCGATGCATCCACACTTCAGGATTACGAGGATATGCCGGTTGAGGATTTCGGAGCAGCGCTGCTCCGCGGCATGGGTTGGAAAGGGGAGAAAGTGGCGACACCAAAGGAGTCGAAGCGGCGGTTAAATCTACTTGGTCTGGGGGCGCGGGAGCTGAAGGGGGCTGAGGAGCTTGGGGCTTGGGTGCAAAAGAGCGATGTGAAGCGATTGAATACTGGAGCGAGGAAAGAGAGACGGGAGAAGCCAGGAGAATATAGAGAGAGGGAGGATAAGAAGAGGCGAGAGCGGGATGAGAGGTATGGTGGAAGAGACGATGGAGATAGGAGGGAGTATAGGGATCGTGATAGGGAGAGGAGGCGCTGAGAACTGCTGCCGGGGTTGGATAGAGACAGGAGCACTGCGAGTATCATTTGGGGAGATATGGAAGAACATCGTCAACCGTAGCGCACGAGCGACGAAGAAATTGATACCAGACACTAGACTTATATAGATGGACCGCTAAAATACAAGATTCGAGACTAAAAAGACGCCAATGATCTAAGCTGTAAATGTGCTTCCATTCAACTACGATATATACACTCTCCAACCCCCCTCACCATACAATCATGAAGCCACCATTTTTCCGCCGAGGTGCCCGCGCAATCTACCCATAACAGAGCAACGGCCAAACCAACCGCCAAACGAAATCTAACCACGCCGTTAAGATAGAAAAAGCCCCTCCACCAGCCAGCCAGCCCAAAACAAAGAGAGGGAAAAGGATGGGGCCTAGCGAGGCCGCCGATAGTAATGCATGTAGACGAACTCCATGCCTTCCCCCGATTACAAAAAAGATACAATGAATGTGTTTGTGCAGCTCGTTAGGATTTCAATCCACTCCGTTCAATCTTTCTCTCCCTCCTCTTCAAGATACATGCCTTCGCAATCCTTCAACTCTCTTTCTCATCAACCGCTCAGAGCTTATCTCGCGGGCCCCTGATAATTCGGGTGATTCACTGGATAATGTCCTGGTGCGGCCCCAGCCTCATCAAACAGATCCTCGAGGTATGCACTAGGCGCTCTTCCGCCAGGCCTCTGCGTCAGATCCAACGTGCTCGTGCTCAAGTGCATGCCATGTTGCGGACCTGGGCTCAGAGCCGGTCCTACACGTGGACTATCCGGCGGCGTAGTACCGAGACTCTGCGCGCGCGCGTATCCCTTCGCCTGAGGTCCCAGATTTGACAACGAGATCGCCTCGCGAGCAGTGAGTCCGCTGCCGCCCAGGTGCGCCATGCCAGATCCGTTTCCAGGGGCTGAGGCGCCCGCGGCGTAGTAGCCTGAGGGGAGGTAGCCAGAGTTGCGGTTGCCGGGGTTGAGCATGCTGCCACCGGCGGTGGGGGAGAAGAAGAGAGATTGGCCTGGGGCGGCGCCGCTTGATGTTGTGGGTCTTGTTGGCTTGGGGCTCTTGCGGAGGTTGGCGAGGGAGAGGGTCGAATCGCGGTCAGAGTATCTGTTGTATACTGGTGCGGCGGGTGGGCGGAAGTTGAGAAGGGCCTTGGTGTCTTGAACGTTGTTCCCCTTGGCAGCGCGCTTTACGGATCGCTTCAGAGCCCACACTGTGAGGCCGCGCCACAAGACGACGGCCAGAGCGAGGAAGCCAAGGATAGCACCCACGACAATGAAGACTGTGCCGGCAGGGAGCTTGGACACCTGCATATAGGGTGCGTTGAGTGTCGGGGGAACTTGTGCTACAGGGATTTTGTAGCCGCCTGGAATCTGGGGCAAGTCGGTTGGCCCAGCTACATTATCACTCGCGGCAGACGCGTCTGTGATGGTGCTCTGAGTAACCTGGACATCATTTGTGCCGGTAGTGTCTCCTGTTATGACCGAGGTAGCATCTGAAGTTGGGGTCGGTGTGGGAGTGGGAGTTGTTTCCGAAGGTTGTTGGGTGGTATTGTCTTTTGTCGGCGCTGTTGTCTGGTCTGGGGTGTTGTTGTTGGTCTTGCTAGATTGAGCTGCGTCTGTATTTGTGGCAACCGCCGTCGTATCCGACTTTTGGTTCTGAGCGTATGCGGTTGATGATACCAACAGCGTCGACAGTAGGGCTATAGCCACTGGTTGTCCCCGAAACAGTTGCATGGTTGTATATAGTCCGCTAAGGAAGCCCGATTGCTATCCAATATGAGAATAGAGGTCGTCGTATTCCACGGAAACGACTGGGCTTGTGTGGTTGTCGCCTCGACTCGGTGGCTTTGCGATCTTCGGTCTGTAGGTGGGCTGTGTTGTCGTTGGCGCCGACAATAAGGGGCCTGGCCGCTGGGCAGTATTCGTCGCGATCAAGCGCCGCCGTCACAGATGTCAATAGCTTCGATGGATGTCTTCTGTCAATCGATGATGCATTCCAGGTGTCTCGGTCACTTGAGGGGTTGACGCAACGGTTTCAAGGCGTGGGTAATACAGGGCGAATGTAAATAGATCAAGACGTTGAAAAATAACGAGCGTTGTAAGAGATACAAGGGATTGAGTATGCGCTATTCCGTATAGTTGACCGGATATTCAAATTGAAGAAGGCGAAAGTGAAGTTATTAATCGAGGTGAGAGGGGAGAGCGAAAGGATGAAGACTTGGATAAGTCGGCGTTAGTCCCCTGTCTTGAATGGGAATACTCGTACAGTAACAAAGTACAGGGACTTGGTGTTGTGCCTCACCAGCAAGTACGATGTACGAAGTATAGTACCCGCTATTTTTAGTGCGAGGGTGACATTTTAGCGTTGGCAACACGAGAAAAAGAATCTCTCACTCTCCCCCATGTCGATGTCGCTAACTTATCGGCCTCACTATCGCGATTAAGAAATATTGAAAACGTCTATCCACACTCCAACACCACCACCACCACCACCCACCTATACGCTCTCCTCTTCACCCCGCACCTACATTCCACCATGGGCGTCGCAAAGAAAACCCGCAAGTTCGGCCAGGTAGGTCTTCTTTCCAGCTCCCCAGCAAACCAATTTGTCTAACAGTCCACAGGTCAAGCGCCTCATCGGCCAACGCGATGCGCGCCTCAAAAAGAACGTCGACGCCGCCGCCGAGGGACAAAAGAAGAAAGAAGTCGCCGTCGTTCGCCAGATCCCCCAGGTCTCCTCAGCCCTCTTCTTCCAGTACAATACCGCTCTCGTGCCGCCCTACTCTGTCCTCGTCGACACGAATTTCTTATCGCATACCGTCCAGCGCAAACTGCCATTGCTCGAGTCTATGATGGATACACTCTACGCCAAGTGTACGCCTATAATAACATCGTGTGTGATGGCTGAGCTCGAGAAGCTGGGACCGAAGTACAGGATTGCGCTGCGGATAGCGAGAGATGAGAGGTGGGAGAGGCTTCAGTGCGATCATAAGGGCGTGTATGCGGATGACTGCATTGTGGATCGTGTGATGAAGAACAAGGTTTATATTGTGGCGACGAACGATTTGGACCTTAAGCGGAGGAGTAAGCAAGCCCACATACCCCAAACACTGTTGGCAGAATAAGACTAACACCTAGTAGTAAGGAAGATTCCCGGTGTCCCGATTATGAGCGTGGCGAGAGGAAAGTATGTCATTGAGAGGTTGCCAGACGCACCAGAGAAATAGAGGGTTGCAAGAACGAAGGATGGGATACGATTTTGAAAGGTTGTGTATACTGGCATAGCGTACGGAGTTTTGGGCGTTGAAAAGGGGCCATGGTGACACCCTGTACGACATCAGGGAGATTAGGGGAGCAGCATCATCAACTGCACAATGAAAAATATAATCAATCACAAGACAATCAGTAGTTCCTCGCTCTGCTGTCAAGTATGAAGTAGATTAAACGCTTGTAGATCTCATATTGTAATTCTAGGAATCCCACCAACTCCGAGCAAGCACATATGGCCGCTGCTACAAAAACTAGGAATACAACTCGCTCTCGTACACATGGTATACCACATATCCCATAAATTCAAGATTCCGTCTACTGCACCTTCTTCTGTGCCGCAGGGCCCATCTCCTTCTCGAACGCGGCGTACGACACCTCTAGGCCAGCGATACCCCTGATTCCCACAGAGAGGATAGCCACAAGGAGGAGAGTCACCATTAGTCCCATGAAAATTCCTGTTATTATTTAGCTGCAGTCCCTCAAAGAGAATGGGTAAATTCATACCTGGTGTAAAGAATTGGTATTTATCAAAGAGCGGCCTCCTGTCCACCTTGCTGTCTGCGCGACGCATAGCCCCTGTCTGGCGCTTGATCTCCGAATGGAGGGGCTCCTGGAACTCAGACTCGTAGTTAGGGACATCGGAAACACTGTCGTGGACCACTGGAGCGGGGGCCTTTGAGTTCACCGGCGTCGTGGCGAAGAGAACGGCGTAGCTGCGTCCCTTGAACTGGGCAATCAACTCTTGCAAAATGACATCTGGATATGTCAGTGAGTGGGCTTCAATGGAAAGGCAAAGGGGTACCAACCGTGATACGCAACCTGGCGAACACGCTGTGCCGGTTCGTCGGAGAACGGTCGCAGGTCTACCCTAACCCCCACGGTTGCTGATTCCTTGTCTGATACGGAAGTGAAGTCGATCTTCGAAACGCCGTCTTCGCCATAAGCTTGGACCTTTTGGAACCCAAAGCCGCAAGATGCCTCCACAGCTGTTTGCAGGCCATCCACATCCACTGCTCCTACAACCTCCGCCACATTGAGGCCAACATACACGGGCCCATCATCAACACTGGTCTTCAGTGCTTTGCGCAGGTGGGGCGCGGCTGTCTTGCTTGTGTAGTCGGCGGCATTGGCGTCGGGTTGGACAATGATGAGGAGGGTCTCGACGGGTAGGCAAACCAAGCTGTTAACAAGGGAGGTTGTCACCGAGCTTGCAGAGTCGAGCTGATTGAGGTTGGATAGGCGTTCTGTTTGGCCTGCTTCTTGGGAAGCCCAGATGCTGCGTTTGGTTAGTTGGAGGGTAGGAAGAACCGTGTTGGATATACGCACTCTTGGTTCGAGAAGAGGAGGAATGGCGAGGTATCTTTAAAGGCGCTAGCTGCAGCTATGCAAGCCGCAATCGTTCCAGCTGTAGAGAAGCGCATTCTGGTGGCTGTGTCCTATAGCTTCTCTACCTCCGTTGAAGCATCCAAAGACCCGTGATAGGCACATACGTCGGGAGGTGTCTAGTGTCACCCTAATATCTCAGGCCGCAACCAAAGCTTATCGGTGGTCCCCCAGAAATAATCGCCAGAAATTATGGATAGATACAAGACGAGATAGAACCATGAAAATAATTTGATAAAACAACCACCAATATATTGCCATAATGTCAATGTCGTCAGAGCATTTCGTCGTGCCGAGGCCGAAAAAGTCGACATTACCACCACTACCTAAGAAAAGAAAAAGGACCGCAGCAATCGAGGAGATCAATTTCGACTTCGATGCCAGAGCAGACTATCTGACCGGTTTTCACAAACGCAAGGTGGAGCGTATGAAGAGGGCACAGGCGGAGAACGAGAAAAAGGCCAAAGAGGAGCGCATCATTCAGAGGAAACAGGTAAATACGACATCGTCTTTACATAGAGGACGTTTTCTAACATACCCAGTTACGAGAAGAACGAACACAAGAGCTGAAGGCTCACGTCGCCGCCGTCGATGCGATATTAGCGGAATCAAAGTCTCCATTCTTGGATCATGAGGAATCTGGCGAGGATGGAGAGTGGGATGGCATAAAGGAAGAGGCGCCGGTGGAGCCAATCGATCACGAAGAAGAATACATTGATGAGGATCGGTTTACGACGGTTACTGTGGAGGAGGTAGGGGTGTCAAAAGATGGATTACATACAGCAGCAGAAGATGAGGAGGAGGCTTTAGAGGGGAAGAAGAAGGCAGCGGCTGCGGCCAAGGCGGCGAAGTTTGCAAAGGATAATCCCAAGAAGCAGTGGCCGAAGAAGGAGAAAAAGAAGCCGTTCAGGTACGAGTCTAAGATCGAGCGGAAGATTGGCAGGGCCAAACAGAAGTCTTCGAATAAGAAGCAGGCGAGCGCTAGGAGAGGCGACGATTAAGAGTCACGACACGAATAATATCATAGCTTTGGAAACGTGATATCTGTTTTAAGTGGCCTGTGATTACAGGAAGAAGCTCATCCACCCCAAACTGCAGTAACAGGAACTTCTATGGCGGACAGTCGTAAAGACATAAACGGTATGAGGAATAACGGTGTGAACCGCCTGGTGATTACTGCTCAAACTGAAATCGCAATGTGACGCGCGTAAAACGAGAAAGGTAGTTCATGGCCCTTGATACTTAGATCTGGCCAATCTCGTCCTGGAAGTCCTTCAGCTCCTTCTGTACCTTGGCGTACTTCTCGGCCATCTCCTCGTATTTCGCCTCCCATGAGTCTCTGTCGTTCTCGAGCGCCTTGACCTTGCGCTCGAAGTGGCCAGCCTTGACGTCTGTTTGACGGAGCCTGTAAATTTTATCAGTACTCTTCCACACCATCAAAATAGGATGCGAAGCGGCTGAGAGGTCTCCAA
This sequence comes from Pseudogymnoascus sp. 03VT05, assembly GCA_001662645.1. Lineage (NCBI taxonomy): Eukaryota > Fungi > Ascomycota > Leotiomycetes > Thelebolales > Thelebolaceae > Pseudogymnoascus > Pseudogymnoascus sp. 03VT05. The sequence continues at coordinate 114,961 of KV459386.1, read as the reverse complement.
CGTACTTGTCATTTGTCTCGCGCAGGTTCTTGTCTGCCTCCTCTGCCTCCTCCTCAAGGAGCTGGAGACGGCGCTGTAGGGTCTCGTTCTGGTGGCCGTGTTGGGTGCTCTCCTCAGCTGTAGCCTTGATCTCCTTGTTGTGTGTCTCCAGCTTCTCTACCTCAGCCTCCAATAAGCCGTTCTTGTGTTGAAGAGATGTGACTTCCTGCTCCTTGGCCAAGTTCTCCTGCTCAAGCGTCTTGACCTTCTCCTGGAGCTCCTGAGCCTTCGCGGTTGCCTCATCCGCCTCGATGCGGAGAGAGTTCATTTTCTAGGTATCGCATTAGCTAGGTCACATTATAGATGCAATAAGATCCGTGTTGGATGTGCTCTCGCTCATATCTCACGAGGCAACACGAATGTGGTCTCAAGGGTGGCATGGCGGGGTTCAAGGCGGTAAGGAAAGGCACAGAAGTGGACAACTCACTTCCTTGATGCGATCCATGGTAGCTGATTTTTTTGAAATTCGCGGGAAGTTGAAGCAGAGATGGACAGGTATGAAATTTCAAGTGTAAGAGCAGAAAGGTAGTTATCGTAAGGTTCAGGTGGTGATGTTGGATGAGGGGGTTGAGTATCGCAACCGAAAGAGCTGCTGATTAGCCAACAGGGGTTGCCCGTACTAATTTTGGGTCGCACATCGTTGTTGCCATGTCAACCCATATAAGGAAAACAAGCCTTGGCTGGTCCGTCCCCATTCAGGTTACGACAACCTCAGATCAACCACCTCATTAAACTACCGAGATACTTTATACTTGCACAAAATTGTCTCTCATCGCCATGACATTTACACTATAAGCAATTCTCCATTGAGCAGCAAATCATTCACAATGTTAGCAGCTCGGGACCAGGAGAATCTGGTCCATGGCCAGCAAGCTCTGGCTGCTTCGAAGCCACTGAACCAAGGCACAAGAGCTGCACCACCGAAGACGCCAGGGAACCGATACCCCAAGACGCCACTCAAGGTACCTCTGCACGACGAAAATGCGCCAACGGGTTTCGGAAAGAAGAGCGTCCTTCAGACGAAGGGCAAGGGGAATGAGAATCTAGTTACTGGCGGAAAGAAGGGCGCAGGTCTCGACAAGAATGCCTTCATAACTCCAATGGGTACGAGACAGAAATACTGACCATATGGATTAATTACTGATCATCAAACAGGTCCTCGGACTCGTGCACCTCTTGGGATGAAAACGACAAACGCAAAGGCAAAGGCATTTCAAACTCCAGCCGGACCTGAGATGGACAAGGGCCCCGAGAAGACACAGATCAGGCCGACGAGCACTCGCCCATTGAGGCAGAAGATTAGCCACGTCGATACCGTCAAATTAGAAATTCACGGTGACGAGCCAGACCCACTAGGTGAACGAGAGGTCGAATACTGCCCACCTAAATCCAAAGACCTTCCCTACGAGAACGAAGACTTCCCCAACGGATACCTGGACTACAGCATCGTGAAGCGAGAGAATCAGAGGAAGGACTTCCATACACGCTACTACAACCCCGTGGATGCAAATGGTGTATCTAAGAGAGAGAGGGAGTTTGAGGAGGAGCTCGCTAGATCGTTGAAGGCGACCGACGAAAAGATCCTCAAGGCAGTCGAGGAGGACCCCTGTGTTGTCCACGACGTCCCAGAGACATTTCCAAGGGTTCAACGCAACAAACCCACCGAGGAGCGCCGTGCAGTCTCTGCTCAGCTCCCTGCAAAGGCTTCTGCATTGCCCAGCAGAGGCCCAGCAACGCTTACATCCCGCCGCGCTGCGTCCGCACTCGCATTGGCACCAAAGCCCACCACTACCTCAACAAAGCCATCTCGTCCTCTCCCTCTAACCAAGAAACCGGCGCCGTTCCTCCTCCGCGGCTCCAACCCGACGCCCCCTGCTATCCAGCCTTCAACGATGCGCAACGCCTCTGCCAGCGCCGCCTCGCGCAGCACCATGGGCTACAAGAAGGGCCGTTCCGCATCGACGGCTCTGTCCAATGGTACCGTGTCTGCAGTGCCTTCAGCACCAGTGCGCTCGCTGAGCAATCTGTCCGCTATCTCAGATAAGACAATGACGCCGGCCCGGTATGGAGCAAAGCGAGAGGAAGAGAGCAGCAGGTTAGGGTTCCTAGGAGCTTTCGATATCAATGATGATGATCTCGGCTTTGGGCCCGATTCAGGGCTACCAGAGTGTATGAGGGGTGGAGCGGATGAAGAAGAAGAAGAGTTTGTGATGACCTTGAATTTGTAAGGGGCTATGCATGGCGTAAAGGAATAGGTGTGGCAAACAAGGAAATTGTCCTGAGTTGCCGGGGATGAGCTGTATACCTTTGCTATCAGTTTATCTGGAAACCCGGTTCATGGTTACTCGTATTTTTGTTGTAATAAGTGCTATTCATAGCGGGGGGTATAAGTAGTTCTGTCGTCGGATTATGAATAAAATATCATAAAAACAAATGCCCCAAAATATGCAACTATATAGACCAAAGATGCATACACGATGAAAGGGGTCGAGAGAGCATCGAGGCTATCATTAACATTTCCTCATAAGACAGGATAAGCTAAAAAGGATAATCATTAGCCAAGGAGCTTGTATTTGTGGAGGCCTCCATCATATCTGTGGTATAATCCAGTCCATGTCGCCGCTATTGCAATACTGTCACCGCTATCGCAGTGCTGTCGCTGCCCCCCGCTACCGGCGGAGCTTGCTGCCACCACCACGATGTTGCCGTGAGAGCAACGTGTTATGTCTTGGTCTTTCCCTTAGATACGTGGGCACTCTTAAAATATATCCCTGCTGAAGCCAAGGAAGCAAACCCTCAAGCGTTTTTTGTTTTCTTGAATGCGGTAGTGAAGGAGATTAGATTCAGTACCCTTGCGCCTACCTTTATACGCATCGCGAACCTCATGGCTCATTATGTGTGTGGATTCAGGCGGGTTCTAATACCCTTCAGTATAGCGTTTAGTTGTGGATACGTGATGGTTCGAATTAGCTATTATACGCCTCAGATGTGTCTCGTATGGGCAAAACAGAAGCCATAACCACAGATTATATAAACAGCTATCGCTCCGCCTACATAGGTCGGGTATCCTCTACACTACTCTTCGTCACTGCTCTCCTCGATCTCCTCTTCGTCCTCATCCTCCTCCAGAACATCGTCGCTCGCTCCCTCTGGGAGGTCCAGCATCACAAACGCAACAAGGCACGTAATTCGATTCTGTGTCTCGTACTCTCCCACCATCTCGCCCACTAGCCCACCAGCATCACCAAGCACATCCGCCATCTTCAGCCTCCACAGCTTGACAGCTCCATCCGAAGACCCCGTCACGATGATCACCGAGCCGGATTCCTCAAGGGGAAGGACCGCAAAGTCCTTAATCCTGTTCGTCACGCCAGCGTCCTTTCCACCGAGCTGCGCAAGAATCTTCGCCGCCGGTAAAGCGTCATCTCCCTCCTTGGCTGCTGGTGCAACCAAATCTGCTGGATCGGTCGAGAAAAACACAATCCGGCCATCCTCAGTGCTGAGCGCCAGCACCATCTCCTCTCCCTCCTCATCACGCTTCACATAGCGCACCTCGTGGATCTTCGTGCGCCTATCAGGTAAAACCTTGCAGCGCACCTTACAATCCATTCCAAACACCAACACACCCCACTCAAACGCAACTGCGAATTCCTCCCCTCCAGTAGTATTTCCCCACGCCACGCGGCGTCCCTCTCCGCTTCCAAACCTCCCCTCGTGCACCTCCCCAAGCATGCCACGCGAGAAATTCAGCACTCCGGCTTTCTTTCCTGTCACCAAGTTCCACAGCCTCATGCAGCGTTCGCCCCGTCCCACGCTCAGCATCAGCTTCAGACTAGGGTGCACAGCGAATGCATTCACGCCCGACGGCGCTCCGCCCACCGGCGCTGTATCTCCACTCGGCCTTCCCTGCGCCTTCGGCACTGGGGCCTTAATAGACGAGAGCAGACTCCAATCCCTAGTACGCGTAACAGCCATAGTGCAGTCCTCGGCGCTACTAAGCAGCTTCCCGCGAGTGGGGAAGTGCAGCCCCGTAACAGCAGCAGCGTGGTGCATCAAAGAGCCCAGCTCGCGGTTAGCTGGGTTCTCGACGACGGCGCGGGAGCTGAGGCCCGGCAGGGCGGGGACGGTGTGTTTGCGCGGCGGGTGAGCGGAGATGTGGTACAGGTTTATGCGGGAGTCGGTGGAACCGGTTGCGAGGAGGATCTTTTGTGGCTGGTTGGGGGTTGGGGCTGAGGGGGGGGAGAGGGCGAGGGCGCGGATGGCGGAGGTGTGTGCTGTGAAGAGGAAGGTGTCGGAGAAGGTGGCGGCCTCGGTGGAGGGGAGGGTCGCGGTGATTCCGTGGAGGATACGGTCGTAGGAGCCGGTGATGATCTGGATTGTGACGTTGGTTCCTGATGCAGATGATTTGGCACCTGCTTTCGAAGGTTTGGCTTGCTTTGGGGCATTGACGGTTTTGGTTTTCTTAGGGGCCACTATTGGCTCCTCTACCGGTGCCGCCGCAGCGGTGAGGTTTTGGTTCCGCTTGCGTTTTGCCATTATGTTTGTTGGTTTTGTTGTGGTTTTGGTTGTGTTGTTGACTTTTTGGAGCTTATCGGAAAAGTTTCTGGAGGGAAAATGCTAGGAAAATTTAAGGTTTCTTAGTGGCGGGTAGAGTTGACAGGGAGGGTCTACATCATCGATGATCAAAGGCGTCTCTGGTTATTTAACAAACAATGAGCCTTTCATAGATGGACAGAATAAACTATTTTATGTATTGGAGTGGTAATAAAAGATCTGTTTATATTGCAATATTGGTATTTTGGAAGTACCACACTAATAACGAACACCGTTAATGGGAGATATTTTTACTTGAATTAATTAATAAAATCGAACGAGGTTCAGTAAATTTACTTCAATAAAGACGAAAAATAGAAACCGTCAGATTTCAAGAATACATTACTCCTAGTCTCTTAATTTAACATATTTCCGGATCCACGTTATATCTATATGCCATTCAGAGGTTCAATAGAGCGCCTTTTGACCGGCTTTCCAATCTATACTACTGAACATATCTGCATATCTAACCATCCCCATTTATTTCAATTAATATAATCACATGAGATAAAACTATAAAAGTCTTCAAGACGAAGAGATAAAGAACGAGCAAGAAATTAAAATTATATTAAAGATTTCGAACCACAATCATACACCCAGCACCACCACCAAAACCCCCCACCATCACGTGCCCACCGATATCTTATCGCCCAACCCCACACTCCCATCCGTCAAAAAAAAGCTTCCCAGATCCCAGCTAACCCAACACACCCCCCACCACCGCGCGCCCGCAACAATGAAGGTCCTCACCCTCAACTTCCTCACCTGCGCCGTCAAGGCCTGCAAGTCCTCCTCTGCCTCCTTCCCGCTGCACCCCAAGGATGCCGAGCTCGTCTCCGAGGACCTGCCTACGAACGCGAAGCTGTTGGCGAACTTGCTGCCGAGACTGGATTGGGAGGCGCTTTCTACTATCTCTGCTGAGGTTTGTCTATTCCGTCTTTTCCCATAACCGCTCCCTGATCCTCTCGACTCCGCGACTTTTGGTTAGGCGCAAGATAGGATGCTAACATACCCCAGCTCGGACTCCCCGCCCTTCCACCCACCGCCCCGGCGCCAGAGGACCTCGCTACTGATGAGCAGCTGCTGAAGGACCTGCATGTCCTGTTGATGGAGACGCAGATTAGCGCTGGAAAGCTGGTATGCGCAAACTGTGGACATGAGTACGTCGTTAGGGAAGGGGTTGCGAACTTCCTACTGCCGGATCACTTGGTCTAAGGGGGGATGCGGAGACAGAGGAATAGATAGGAAGAGCAAAAGGGCGGCGTTGGGCGTTGGGGTAGGATTTCGTGAATTCATGCATAACTTGGGAGGATGATAGAGAATGGGGTTGTATGCCGAATACCAGGAAAAGAAAGCGTATAGATCAAAAAATCATATCAATATGTAAGAAACGAGCAATCACAAGGGACAAGAACAAAGATTATGTTCTACAATGCCTTCCTTTCTACCTAAGGCCCTGACTGACTCCGCCTCATGTCCTATGTTGAGGTCGCTGGACGCCCAAACCCTGTTGAAAGATCTTCGTAGTAGTCCCCCAGTGCTGCAGTGCAATGCAGTCTTAATAGTACAATACACATATATACGTCCCCCAACCATCATGCACTTACACCACCCCCCCCCCATATTCCTATAACCACACACAAAAAAAAGACCACAAAATTACCTCACCCTTGGGTGAAGGCTAGTTAGTAGTAGTAGTCAAAATCACCCACGCCTCCATCCCAACAACCATACCATGGACAGAAACAAAAAGTGAAGACCAAACGCCATGCGCCCCATCTCCCTGGATTTTCCCGCCGGCGCCGAACAATGCATGATAGATCCAAACAAGGGAACAAGGGTCTTTTAGTTAAGGAAGCCCTTGCAGGCGACTGTGCCGCACAGGCACGGGATGCGATCGTCGCTGCCGATCTCGCGCTCGAACTTGTAATCGTAAGTGAGCTCCTCATCTGGATTGTAGGTTAGTATATATTTCTCTATCCTGCAATAATGGGGTTAGACTTACTCAGCTTAATATCGCGGAGGGCATAGATGACAATGCGACGTGTTCCCTCAACCTTGATGATCTTCGCCGTGCAGTTCGGCATGCAGCTGTGATTAATGAATCTTGCAATCCCACCGCGCTTTGTCGCGTCCACGACTGTGTTCTCATCGATACGGAAGAGGTAACTGCTACCAATGCCGCTCTTGAGATATATACGCTCACGCAGATCCGCGACCGACTGACGCAGCTTCTCGCCCACGTACTCGATGATCATATCATTCATCGCAATATTCTCCATAGCATACAGGCCCCAGTTGTGGATAGCAGAACGCGCGAACTTGACGGGCTTCTTACGTTTCTTGAGCTGGTTGAAGCGCAGGGCGTCAGCTTCGCTACCGAGTGTTTTCTTCTGGTCGTTCAGATCTGCAACGAAGCGGCGGTTGTTGACACGGTTGGCGCGCGAGGAATCCTTCGAGACCATCTTGTCGGCAGCGGCTTGGGTAGCTTGGGCAACTTCCGAGGGATCCTCCTTTCCGTCCCTCTTCGCTCGTGCTTGGCGTTCCTCACGATCTCTCTGGACCTTGATGCGATGTGGGAGATACTTTGACTTCTCCGAGTTGAGAATCTTTGTCGTTCCCTCAGTTCTCGCGGATCCAGTTTCGTTAGGAACGTAGTAACCATTGATGGAAAGCGGGCTTGTGATTGCCCCTCTATAGCCACCCGCCTTGGCAGCTCGTGATTCCATTTGTTGCCAAGCCCACGTCGGAGCGCTCCCGATCTCTTCCTTTGGTCCATCGCCTAGTGCCGAGCGAAGAGCTTCTTCGTCTTCGTCGTCCATGGCAACGTGCTTGAGGCCAGCCAAATCTAGGACCAGTTTGGGATCATCGTTCACTGTGGACAATGGAACTTCTGTAGGCGTACCCCATTCAAGGTCTATGTCCACAACAGGATCGACCTCGTAGATGACATCGATGTCCGAATCGGCGTCAGCGTCGGAATCAACGGCCTCTTCTTCATCTTCCTCCTCTACCAACTCCTCCAGTTCCTCCTGTTGCTTCTTCAGAGCCTCACGTTCCTCAAAGAGCTGCTTCTTGGTCTTCCTCTTCTTGATAGGCTTGAGACCCTTCTTCTTGAGAATAGCCGCTGCGGCATCGGGAAGAGCGGTTTCGCTGTTTTCATCAAGGAGTGGCGTCTCGTCACCATCAGTCATGGTAATATCATCTGCAGATGGATCTTCACTGCCAATCTTGTGAGCAGATACCTCGAAGATCGCATCGCCCGACTTCTTCTGGCGTTTAGTGACCTTATCGGCCTTCAGGACCAGTTTCCTCTTCTTCGTTGGCGCGGAATCCGAGGCAGCAACGCTGGCTTCAGTCATAGAATCATCAAAGTCCACCAGCGCCTCATGCGACTCGCGCAGCTTGGACCTGGGCAAGAACGAATCATCTTCAGACTGTTCATCCTCATCGTCCGAACTGACCCTGCTTCGCGGTCTCGATTCAGGCTCCTCCGTATCGCGGGCCGAGGTTCGGTCTTCATTATCGTCATCCCAATCGTCACGGTCGGTGTGAAAATCATGCAGACGGTGTGGGTGCCGACCAGGTTGGATAACTGTCTCCCTTTTGCGTAATTTACCACGATTTTTCTCCTTGGCTCTGGCTTCCGCCAAAAGAACCGCCTTCTTGGATACGCGGCCCTGTGCCTTTCTAATCCTGGGGAGAGCAGTAATATCGAGCTTACCCGCCTTGAGCAGGCGTTTATCAACGATTTCAGCCCTTGAATTGGGAGTGCCCACAGGTGTGGTGTCCTCGTCATCGTCATCTAAGAAGGCAGGCGGTGGCTTGGAGTCTGATGGATCTGCGATGTTCAAACGTCGTCTCTTGGCAACGTGGTTGTCGGGATCCAGGTAGGAGTATAGCGCAGGGGCAGCGACTCTGATTTTCAAGTCTTTGATCAACTTTTCCGTCAGTTCTCGAACAACCACATCTGTAGCTTCCTTTGCTGGGTCGAAGTTCTTTGCCCGCTGCCTCTTCTCCTCTTCAAGGTCGATTTCGTCATCTCTCTTCCTTTGCGCAGCGTCATCGCGTTCCCTATGGCTCTCTACCCTCCGGCTTGGGCTGGGATGGCGCCTATATGATGACCTCGTAGGTTCGGGGTCTGCGGATGCAACTTGCCCAGTTCCCCACTCTGCATGGGGCTTGTGGTCTTCATTCTTCCCGTCGGTGCCAAAGATGAAGATTTCCATAACCATCGTATATGTGAACAAGGACGTTCCGTTGGCCTGTCTGAGACATCTTTGTGCATCTAACCTGCCTTTGACAGAATCTGGGAATAAGATGAAATATCCGGTTTTGTCCAGGCGCAAGTTCTCGAGTTCAAAAGTGTTGAGCTTGTTCTTCATATGCTTAACGCTGGAACCCAGTACAGGGACAGAGTCGTGCCCGACAAATATGTATGGCTGGGCCTTGATTTGCGGTTTGATGGGGGTAAGTTCAATGAGCTCAGAATCCCTTGGTGGGCGAGGAACAAATGCTGGTGCATGGCCAGGCCCACGCGGAGGCGGTCTAGCCGCAAAAGACGACGCTGGGCCTTTTGGAGCTGTCGGCGGAGGACCAAAGGTTTTCTCTCCATCACCAACTTTGACTTCCGCTTGGGGCTTCGATGCCACGGGTTTAAGGGACTTCTTCTTCTGATCCGCCACGACCCTTGTGACCAGGCGTTTGCTCCTGACACCATCTCGGTCGAATTCCACCTTGACATTTGTCCCCCCCACCTTCTCCCCATTTCCCTTTCGCACAGCTTGTTTTGCCGCGTTAATAGCACTCATCTTCCTGCCCGACTTATCGCAATCTGCGTAGCGGAAAGTCGCAATTCCGAGAGGCGTCCCGGTTTCCGGGTGCATCTTGTTACTGCTCTCCTGGATCTGGCCATAACTCGCAAAGACGTTCAGAACCAGTTGTAGAGGCATGAGCGGATCGAATCCAGTAACCATCACTTGCGTAGGAGGCCCTGGCCCCACCGATATCTTCGGGTCAAATTGGTAAGGTCTCAGAAGCATGGGCTCATGTCGTAGGCGTGCCTTCGCGTGCATCGTGTAGTCTATGTCGATTTTGCGGTCGCCGCCGACAAGGCGCGGATCCTCCGGGGGAGCGTCATCTTCCTAATAACCCGTTAGCACTCAATGCACTCGTAAGATGACGCTCCCCACGTGGTTTATACATACCCAAGAGATATCCTTATATTTGACCTTCGGTTTTGGTTTTATGCCAGACTTGTCGAGTTGCGGATCGAACACGCATTTCTGGCCCTTGGGCTTATCTCGATCTCGCATTTGTGCTCGTTGCGGCTCCGCCATATCTTGTGCTGGTGGTGGTGTGTCTTGAAGCACGTGCTTCGACGAGGAAGATTCTACGTGCTCCAAGGATGATGGAGTTTTGAGGCCCGCTTTGTGACCTCTCGGGCTCGCTACTTGTCCGATGGGCGACGAGTCGTCATTCGTCAATGGCGTGAGGCTGACTAGATTTGAGGCCGCTGCTGCGCCAGTATTCTGCGCCGTAGTACTGAAAACAGAAGACGCGGTGCTTGTGTGTGAGCTCGTAGATCGTACACAATTCAGCAAATCTCCCTGTTGTAGCTCGCCCTCCTCAGCCGGCGCGAGTATATTCGTATCACGGGCTCCCTCCTCGCCAGCCGCGCCAGAGATACTGCCCCGCCCCGACTCGTCGCGTGACCTGGAGGGGATATGCGCATCCCGGTCTGCATTCACGGGCTCGAGCAGCGGGGAATCGAGGGGTTTCGACTTTGTGCGCTCGCGCTCCTTGGCCCTGTTCTTCGCGGCCCGGGGGGCTGACGGGAAGAAGTCCGAGAAGCCCACCGTCGAGGCGCGCGACATGGTGCTCGCTGATCGGTTCAACCCTGGCTCCCGCCAACCATCGCTCTTATGATGTAGGAGATCGGAGTCAGGTCATCGGTGGAAACTGGGGGCGGCGTGGGCGATATGAATGTACGCGACGGAAAGGCCAGAGTCACGTAACGCGACGTCAGGAGAGCTTGCGTCGCGTTGGGTGGGCGATCTACGCCGGAGAAGCCTTGAAATGTGTGTATAATAGATCGCAGTAATTAGACTATGTGAAGCAATAAGGTGAAGGGTCGTGAAAGAGAGAGCGGAGGTGCGACGTGTGGGTGAATTTTAGGTATGAGGTCGGAATTGACATGCGCTTCGAAATTCATGCCCGCGATCAAATTGGCCAACCGCCACTAGGCTTAGTGCGGACACTAGCACATTTAAAATTTGATGCCTGGATTACAAGGCAACATAATTATTTAGAATCCATGTTACCCCTACGCCCCTATCTCTCCTGTCAGAAGTTATATATAAACAATGTAGATTAATTATTATGGAATTACATATTGCAGAGCTTCTTGTACTTCCTGCGTATTTTTTGGAGTAGAATTTCCTCTATTCGTAGTCCCCTACAGGGACCTTCAACGTATTATCCCTACACGCTATGCCGTGCCATGCTTATGCCAACTCATCCAGGGTATATCGCCAACCTAAACCTTAGTTATTCTGAAGAGAACTTCAGTTGTTTTGAAGAGCCGCGGCTCTGGACTTCCGCCTCAAAAGCGCCAGCCTCCTCCCAATGTGCCCAAAGCACAAGACGGAGCAAAACAGAACACTCATGATCCAAACTGCGCTTTCGAACAACTCATTATTGTCACCCTGCGCATAGAATCCGGTGTGGGCGGAGCCCGTGGTGTTGTTGTATGACGAATGAGCAGCAAGCGGGCTCTGAACCATGCTGGAATCAAACATGAGTAGTCCAGTAGTACCAATCAACCCAACGGTGACGGAGAGAACAAAGCCTGGCTTTGAGCGATCCAATAGGTACCACAGGAATGGGTTTACAAGAGCAAGAGTAAGAGAGGCCTGCAGGGTGGATGTCCAGGCAAGTTTGCGCTGTGTCTTGTTAGCACTGATCAAATTATGTCAGGGGGTGGGGGGACCTACAATAGCAAAAGCAATGCCGAAAAACGCCCCAATACTTCGAACAACCGGAGTCCATTGTGCTGCAACCCCTTCCTCCTCGTTGGCCCCATCCACTACTTTACCGCCAATGGCGCTGCTTGTTACTTCTTCACCAAAGTATTCCTCCCACATACCATCGAACCAAGGCAGGGCGCTTCCCATCGCCACGCCCGCCACACCCCAGAACATCAAGTATTTCTTGTCGTAGCTTGGCTGTATAAATCCTTGAGCGCCGAAAGGCGCGAGGCGCTGTTCGTTATGGAGATGTGTCACCAGCAACCCGTATGCGGTGCCGAGAAGGAAGAGCAGGGTCGAGCGTAATGTGAGGCCAACGATTCGCAGGTGTAGCGGTGTGACAGGCACCACATGCGGCGAACGAGCCTGTGGTCTGGAAGGCACACTGGAGCCAGCCGGAGACAATGGTGTCATGGCGCCGGTGCCAAATAGAGTGCCGGGCTCATTGTCCACCATCTTCTCCGTAAACGACGGCGAGTAAATCCCAAAGAGGGTCGACGACGTCAGATTAAGGACCGAGCGTGTGGGGTTTAAGCTCGGGGTATCAGATCCGCCATTGGCATAGCCGTTGCCTGACTTTGCATCGAGGTGATTCGGGGAACTCGGGCGCAGCGATGGTGTCGAAGCTTCGGACTCCGATGGCGGAGTCGCGGTTGTGAGGTTGATGTCGAATGGACGTCGGGGGACCGGACGGACAATAGGAGGAGATTCGTAAGACATGATAGCTGTATTTCTATCTGCTCGCGGCCTGAATAAATGAGGGTGTTCAGCCCTGGTGATTATTTGTTGAGGGCTCCGAAGAATCGGGTGGGAAGGTGGTGCTTCACATTCGCCGATTCACGAAAGGGGCGACAATAATGCACAGCGGTGTGCTGCGTGTGATGCCGAGTGTAAGGTAAAAGTAATAGACTCGAAGGTCTGGTTCAATTCGTGAAGATGAAGAAGACTCTCACGATGGTCGTCGTCCTGTCCTCTTGTGTGGGTTTTGCGTGCAGGGGGGGCCAAAGTTTCAGCCTTGTCGGTATGTACTCGGCCGCAAATAGTCCCCAATAGAATATTCTCGGCCTGTCAGAAAGTGATGACGCGGGCAAAGATATCAAATGAGAAAGAACTCCATAGAATATAAAATACTTATGGTAGCAATGATTATAGAGGTTGTTGGTGGAAAGAAGGTGAAGAATAAGTAGAGGGGAAGTAATCGTACTGTGTAGCTCAAGCTATGTGGCCGGAAGGTCATCGATTCATGGAAGTGCACCTGGTGCCTCTCCAGCGCCGTTTCCCTCCACACCAAAATCCCATGGAGCAGGAACGCATTACGAAGGACGAGAACGCGCTTTCCTAATTGGTCAACGTCGGCGGCTGGTGTATCGTTAGCTCCTGTATACGGTTAGGCCCGCAGACCAACGTCGAAGATACTTATCATGTGATTCCAGTTCATCGCGATGCCTCCTCCCTTTGACGACCACCGACTGGTCAGGAGTGTGCAATATACTGCATATAGGCGCATGAGGATGGGGATGCAGCGATGAAATGGCAATGCGGTGCGAGGTGAGAATGTGACATGCAGATCCAGTGCCACTTCTCGCCAGCCAAGGCCAGCGGCCGTCATATATCACATGTGAATCAGGATATCATCCTGGGCGACATTGTCACAATGCACGAACCAGCGACGAGGTAATATCAGCATGAAGTCAGCTTTCATTGCACGAGTATTAAGGTACGCAGAAGAACATACAAAAACGAAGTGACACAGGCTCCCAGCCAGGACACCACCCACAAACCGGGTATACGCGCAGAAAAACAGAAACAAATCGCAAATCCCACAGACCGGGTATACTCGCAGAAAGACAGAAACAAGTCGCGGGTCCTTCATGGACACTGCAAAGGTAAAACTCCCAGAAAAACAGAAACAAGTCGCGGGTCCTTCATGGACACCGCAAAGTAAACCCCACCCAGATCTGCACCGCCGTGAGATCGCAACCGCGTCGACGCCGAGAGAAAGAGCCGAGCAAAGTGATGGCAGCGAGGCACATCAGCAGTGCTGGCGAAGCCGAGTCGAAGTCGAGGTGCCGAAGTCGAGAAAGTGCCGAAATCCAGGACGAAGCCTCGCGTGAGCCGCACCAAGAGATGACAGCGAGGTCATCAGCAAGGCCGACGAAAGAAAAAAGGGACGAGCGAAGAAGCCGGACGCTGGCATCTGAAGACTGGGAGCCGCGAGGGCGCAAGCAACGAGCCAAAGCCCGGGTCCAACTTGGAGACCGAAGCGGAGAAACGACATCTGACGGCCATGCCAGAAGCGAGTTCCAACCGCGGCCACCGAAGAAGAGACACCGAGCCAAGACCCGACGGCGCGGAGTCCTCAAGCGTGCTCCCAAGTCTCGAGATCCAGGATGCGCTCTTCCCGCGAGAGCAACGATTCGAGCGATCGGTACTGTGTGGGTTTTAGAAGAAGGTTGCTGAGATTGCGGAAGGGGGAATGGGAGGGTGAACTTACCATCGCTGATCTCTCTGCGCGCGGGCGACCACGACTCTTCGCGAACAGCGCATCGAGTCGGGCCTGGAGGCGGACTTCGGCGCGGTCGGGAAGAGGACCCGGATTGGCGACGGCGGCAACGGAAACGGCGACGGCGGCAACGGAAACGGCGACGGCAGCGGCTGGGCCGGCCGCGGCAGCAGGCACTGGAGTTGCCAGTACAACGTCAAGAAAACTTGGCCGCTCTGGAGTTGTCAATACAACTTCCAGAAAGGATGGACGGGCGACCTCCACGACTCTGGAGCGCTTGCTGCCCGAGGAAGATGGACCCAAGACGCGAGATCCAGAGGCAGAGGCCGGGTCCGCGGCCAAGGTGCTGCCGGTCCGACGGCGCTGTGGCGACCGGTCACCTGCACCGACGTCCTCCACATCTCTGGAGCGCTTGCTGCCCGACAAAGTCGAGCCCAAGACGCGAGATCCAGGAGCGGAGGGGCACAGCAACGGTGCAGGATTGCCGGTGTCACCGGGGAGAGAAGCCGGGGGAAGTCGAGAGCCGAATCCGGGGCTGGTGCTGCGACGGCGGCGCTGCGACGACCGCTCACCCGCACCATCGTCCTCCGCATCTCTAGAGCGCTTGCTACCCTTGGAAGCTGGGTACAAGACGCCGGATCCAGAGACGGAAGGTGACTGCGATGGCGCAGGTTCGCAAGGTCCAGACACCGAAGAACGTCGAGCCGGAGGAAGTCGCGGGCTGGCGCTCCAGATGGAACCCTCGGCGGGCTCGCGCTTGATCTCGCGCTCTCCATCGGAATTGGAGGCGGCGCGGATCGGAGAGGCGCTTGGCGATGGCCGAGGGATGCCGTTGTCGTCCGAGAGGCTGGGGCTGCGAGAGGCGGAAGATTCTCGCTCCGGAGCCGAGGTCTCGGTGAAGGCTAGAGAGCCCGAGAGTCGAGGAGGGGGGGTGGGAGAGCCGGCGCGGCTGCCACTAGACTGGACGACCCAGTTTGCCGTGCGGTCAATTCGATCGGCAGCGTCGACGTGCTCGATCGACGGAACTGGGACGTCACAGTCCAGGGCGGAGGCGGAAGAGGAGGAAGCCGAGGTCGATGCCGTGTAGGAAGATGGAGGAGGCCTCGGGAGGGTGAGTTTGAGGTGGCGGGGAGGTGCCATTGCGGTTGCTGGTGGCTGTCGTTGGTGGTGGTTTTGGCGGGTGCCGAAGTTTTTTGTTGGTTGGTTGGTTGCTGGTGGTGCTGATGGCGGTGTTGCTTTGAGTGCTGTTCGAAAAGTGAGAAATTGGAAGAAGTGAGAAAAATGAGAGGTTGCGAAATTCGAGGGGGTATATGGGGGGAACACTCACAATGCAGTCTATCCTGCTATTGAGGTCCTATTGCGCTTCACATTGAAGCTGGCAGCCGAATTGTGGGGGTGCCGTCAATAGGGGCTAACAGTTGAAGCAACCCGCGCTTAATTGGTGATAATGGCGGCAAGCGGGGCTAAGCGCCAAATCCTCAATAGACAATACAAACTGACAATAGGAAGCGGTAAGCGGTTATACTGACAATAGGAACCGAGCACCCACACTTCTTTGGAGTGAATATTGGTGTCTTATAAAGTTGGACGATATTACAGCTCATATGTGATGGGATTGTGCCGCCAGAGCCTTTAGACTTCAGGCTCTGGCGGCACAATCCCATATGAGCTGTAGTTGAGAATTTACAGCAGCAATTAATTTGATGGAATTTCTTTATTCGACTACACTTTGAGAGTAACTGGCTCCTACAAACTGTATAATACTGTCAAAATATGATAATGAAAGCTACTAGTGATTGAGCACCATAAATTTTGTAATAATCGCCGTAAACACTTGCTGTTGAGGACAGTAACTGAGAGACAAGAAAATTCCGTTGAATTACCAAATTCTAAAACGCTATTACATTACTATCATCCTAGATTATTTTAAGCATCGTAACTGAAAGAATCGTGAAAGCGCGTGAGCGACGTACAGTAGCTCATCGTTATGACACCCCTGTCAAAATCCCCGGCTAGCATAAGAGCCGCACCTTAAATCGCGACCCAAGAACCAGCCAGCCTCGGCCATCGTCAGGGTCCATGAATTATTTGCCCACGCAATGAATCTCAACACCCTCACATCCACCCTGCGGCGGTCCATCCGGCCCAGGGTAAAAGTATTATGGACGAGTGACTGGGTGTGCAAGTCATGCAGGACAAACAGCGCCGCCGCTGCCCTCCGGTCGCGGTTTTCTAGCACGAAGACGCCCGTGGAGAAGCCGTACTACATCACCACTCCGATATTCTACGTCAATGCCGGTACGCACCTCCCAAAGACTTGTAATGGAAGAACTCTTTCTAACGCATTACAGCTCCCCATGTAGGCCACCTCTACACCATGGTCCTCACCGACATCCTCAAGCGCTTCCAACAACTCAAAGGCCGCCCCGCAATCCTCTGCACCGGCACCGACGAGCACGGCATGAAAATCCAACAAGCTGCCTCCCTCTCCGACGGAGACCCAAAAGAATTCTGCGACCGCGTCTCCGAGACATTCAAGCAGCTCGCCGCGCGCGCAGATCTCTCTTACGACCACTTCATCCGCACCACCGACGCGGATCATAAGGAAGCTGTACAGCATTTCTGGCAGCTCCTACAGGAACGGGGGTATATTTACGAGAAGAAACATGAGGGCTGGTACTCTGTTAGTGATGAGACGTTCTACCCCTCCTCAGCTATTGAAAAACGGCTCGACCCAGCCACCGGGCGCACTTTCATGGCTGCACAGGAGACGGGGAAGGAGGTCGAGTGGACCGCTGAGACGAACTACCACTTCCGCCTCTCCGCCCTCAAGGAACCTCTCTTAGCATTCTACAAACAAAACCCCCACTTCGTCGTCCCCGCCACGCGCATGCGCGACATCGAACGCTGGGTCACCGAGGGTCTAGAAGACCTCTCCATCTCGCGCCCCATCAACCGCCTAACCTGGGGAATCCGGGTCCCGAACGACGAGACGCAGACTATCTACGTCTGGCTCGACGCTTTAGTGAACTACATCACCAAAGCCGGTTTTCCCAGCGCCTCCTTCTTCGACGGCGTCGCCGGGTGGCCTGCAGACGTCCATGTCGTGGGAAAAGATATCATGCGCTTCCACTGTATTTACTGGCCCGCCTTCCTTCTCGCGCTGGAGTTGCCGCTGCCGAAACAGGTACTCACGCACGCGCACTGGACGTTGGGACATAGTAAGATGGCGAAGTCGACGGGGAATGTGGTCAATCCTTTTTTTGCGATGGATCGGTTTGGGGTTGATGCTATGCGGTTTTACCTCGCGCATGATGGGGGGATTACAGATGATGCGGATTATGCGAATGCGAATATTGTGGAGAGGTATAAGAAGTGCCTTTCGGGGGGGTTGGGGAATTTGTTGCAGAGGGTTACGGGGACGAAGATTTGGAGTGTGAGTGAGGCTGTTGAGGCGGCGGGGAGGGGGGAGTTTGATGCAAAGGAGAACCCGATTGTGCCGCTCCATGGGGTGGGAGAGGTGGTTGATGCGCATTTTGAGGAACTGAATCCCAGAGCGGGTTTACATGAGATTATGCGCGTGATTTACGATGTTCGTTTTCCTTCCTTCCTCTCTCCCTACCTAGACTCAACACCACACACACACTATGGACGCAGCTAACACACCCCCAGACAAACAAATACCTCCAAACCACCGCCCCCTGGACCATCGCCAAAACCGCCACCCCCACCAGCACCTTAGAAGTCCGCCGCATCATCTTCCACGCCTCGGAAGCGCTGCGCGTCTCGGCGATCCTGTTGCAGCCGTATATGCCTACTAAGGCGGGGGAGATCCTGGATACGCTGGGGGTGGAGGGGGGGAGGAGGGGGTGGAGGGATGCGGTTGTGGGAGGGGATTTGGGGTATGGGAAGGCTAAGATGGGGGGGAGGGGGGGAGTGAGGAGGGATTGAAAGGGTGGAGGAGGGAGTGATGGCTGATTGCTTGCGGGATGGCTAATGGGATGGCTAATGGACGATGGCTGACGGGAAAGGTGATGTGAGGGAGGGATGTGCGTGATGTGACGCGATGTGGGTGAGGGGCGGTGTGTACGATTTAAGGCGCTCGGATCCCTGGTCTCTCTGTGTGATGGGCTGGCCCGGTCTGGGCTGGGATTCATGTATATTGGTCTGTCGTGTCTCTAACTGAGTGTAAGATAAGAGAGGGAATGACTGGGTGTAAATTACTGTATAGATAGTATTTTTTTTGTTGATATCACTGTCGGACAGTAATTGTCTTACTGATAGTGTATGTACGGCGACGCGCATATTGTCTTGTCTTGTTTACTTCCCCTTATTCCCCTCCGACCAGTTCTCGTGATACACTCACTACACTTTGTTTACCCTCCCCGCGATGCGATGCCGTTCTGGCGATTCCCGTCCTCATAATCACTTGACACTCTTCCTTCCAAAAGAAAGCCTTCCACACGCCAACCGACACTACCCGAGCCCTACCACACTTCCGCAGGTCATCAGAGCCAAAACTCGCCCTCTACTCTAGATACCGAAGACTCCTAGATACCGAAGACTTCTAGATACCTCGAGAAATTTCCACTCCTCCTAGTTGGGCCAGATACCTATAGGTGTACAGTGTGTACAGTCCCGCGCTTGGTTACATGGGGGATTCTATTACCCTAGAAGTACCTTTTTGCTAGATGGGAGCACCTTCTTCGTCTACCAGACTACACTATTACCCTAGAAGTATCCCAGTGCCGCTTAGCATGGCTGTTCTCATTACCCTAGAAGTACCCATCACCCCGTCATCCACCTTCCCCCAACGTCAACATCTCCCCATTTCCACGCTTTCCACCCTAAACAAGCACAAATCAATCCATCAACTGCCTTCCCACTACCCACTAGCCCACCCGGCCGGACTTGCAACCCCGATCTCTAGAACAAATACTGTATACGTCGTTTTAGACTTTCCCGCGTGCGCCGTGGCCATTTGCTGTACTGCGTGGCCCTCCCTCGCTGGCGCGCATCCGCCTCCGTGATTCTCTGGTCCGCCGCTAGGGATTGCGCTCCCGCCGCGGTCTGGTGCGAGCGAGGCAAACACGACGGAGATACTGGGCATGTACCATTCCCTCTCTATGGATGAATGACACTGTCATTTTCGGGCGCGAGAGAGAGAGGGGGATTGCCTATCCCATTATCTCTTTACCGCTCCGAGGGGACATGTCTTAGTGGAGCTAGGGTGCACGCACTCTGCTGATATCGATACGGGGTTGATTCAGATAAGCTGGGTTGTTGGTTGTGGTGTATTTTTTGGGGAACCATATATACTCCCCCCCGCCTCCTCATACCTTTTCTCTTTCTTCTTTTTTTCTTTTCTTCTGTTGTTGTTTTCTCTCTACTCTATATATACTACCTTGACTTGCCTTGACTTCCTTCTTTCAGACTATAGGAGAGGATATCTATTCAACAGTTATCATATCCATTTTGTTGTTCTCACTTGATATCACCTCTTCAACATCAGTTGTGATTGCATCTCCCTGCCACACACACTTCTCATATCACTTCGAGCTCACAATGGGTTCCATCACACCCCCAGCTTCTCCTTCGTACCAGAAACTATGGAGGGAGACACCATGCATTGAGTCCCGCGCTCTCTCTCAAATAGCAGGATGGTACGCGTCACCCCCCTCTCACTCCCCCCCATCTCACACTCACCTCCTCCCTCTACCCACCCTTCTCACCTCCCTTTCCACCCTCTCACCACCACCCCCCCTCCTTTCACCACCAACTAACCCTCCCCCAGCCGCATCTTCCTAAAACTCGACCACCTCCAACCCTCCGGCTCCTTCAAATCCCGCGGCATCGGCCACCTCATCGCCCTCGCCAGCACCCGCACCACCACCCCGCACTTCTACTGTTCCTCCGGCGGCAACGCCGGTCTCGCCTGCGCCACCGCATGCCTCACCCTCGGGCACCCTTGCACCATCGTCGTCCCATCTACTACCATGCAGTTCATGGTCACCAAGCTGCGCGCTCTAGGCGCTACCGTGCATCAAGCTGGGCGCAATTGGAAGGAGGCGGATACGTTTTTGAGGGAGAGTGTTATGGGGAGGGGTACCCACAACGAGGAGGAGGTTTATGTTCCGCCTTTTGACCACCCCGATATTTGGGAAGGCGCAAGCAGCTTAGTCCCTGAGCTGGAGAAGGACATGAAGTCCGTCGGCGGCTACGATGGTATCGTTTGCTCCGTCGGCGGCGGCGGACTACTAGTCGGCATCGCAGATGGCCTCCGCCAAGCCGGCCGCACGAAGCAAGTCAGCATCCTCGCCGTCGAGACCGAAGGCGCCGCCAGCCTAGCCAGCAGTCTCGAAGCCGGAAAAGTCGTCACACTCCCCGGTATCTCCTCCATCGCCACGAGCCTCGGGTGCGTCAAAGTCGCCGACCGCGCCTACGAAGTCGCCCTCCAAGAAGGTGTCCAAGTCGCTGTCCTGAGCGACGCACAGGCTGCGATGGGATCGGTTCACCTCGCTGACTTGGAGAGGATCATGGCGGAGGTAGCGTGTGGTGTTAGTGTTGCTGCGTGTTTCGATGGGTCTCTGCGTAGGGGGGTGGGAAGGGGGTGTGGGGATGAGGAGTGGAAGGAGAAAAAGGTTGTGGTTGTGGTGTGTGGGGGGAGTATTGTGTCGACGCGGTTGTTGGAGGAGTATAGGGCTGAGTATGGGGCGGTGGTGGAGGGAGAACTGAAGATGCAGAAGGATCGACTGGTGAGGAAGTTGGTGGGGATGAAGCCGGTGGGGGGGGGGGATTTGGAGAAGGGGGGGTTTGAGAAGGTGGGGATGGTGGAGGAGGGGTTTCAGTGGGCTGTTCGTGCGTGATGGATTAATGATGGGATGGGAATGATTCTTTTTTGAAGGAACTGGGAAAGTGGCGTTTGGGATAGGGGAATAGAAATAGGCTCTTGGTAGGGACTGTGCGTAGATTTTTTGGCTTGGTTGGAGGGGATAATGGGTGAATTGGAGGTTTTTTATTATTAGATTTTCAAAATGGAATTTATCATGGATACGATTTGGTCTTTTATTAGTGTGTGGGGTATTATTTGCTACTGAATCTGAGAAAATATAATTTATTTCACTTACAATTTGATATTTTAATAATGAATTTTGAGGTTATTTATTAAATCTCTTTAAAACTATTTTATTTCACATTCGATTTTGTAATTCAATAATGAATCCGAGGTTATTTATTGTTAGACCTGCGAATATATTTTATCTAACTTACTGCCTGGGCGTCGAATAATAAACGAGGCCATTTACTGCTAAACCCATGAAATATATTTGATTTCATATACAACTTCACCTTCGACGAGGAGTGAATATTTGTTCCATGGCGTTGAAGTGAGATCGATCTGGAACTAGTCACGTGATATAATCCCATTTCCACAAGTCAACCTCCCTGAAGTCGTGAACCCTGTCTTACGCGTATAGTACAACGACAAAAGTACCATCACAATCACCACCGCAAACAAAATAACAAGTCTCCTGCTTAGAGTCATATATATATACACACAGTAGTATATAAATAGGAGAGATTGTATGGATGGATGGATGGATGGATGGATGTAAGTGGTTGATATCGTCTTATCTAGGCTGCCGTATTAAATAGGAGGTTGTAGGTTGTTGTTCTGGGCCCACAAGCCGCAAGGGAATGAGGAAGTGGATCGGAGGGAGGAGGAGGGGTGCAGGGGGAGAGTGACGAAGGCGGATAGGATGGATGGATGGGATAGGGATGGTAGGGATGCATTTTAATTGTGGGAAGATGGAGATGGATGAGGAGGTTCGAGTACATCTATCTATCTAGATGGCAATCTGGGGATATTTTATCTTTATAGTATTTATTTTGTATTTATATTTATTGCTTCATAGTAAACTATATAGAATAATAAAATAATTAACAGCCAGTCCTGGAGAGTGAATTATTGAACCCTCATCGACGGTGACGACAGTAATATTATTAATTTTTTTTTTTTTTTTTTTTGGTCGCAATCAGTCGAGGTTCCATCCCATGCCTCTCGCTTACCCACCCAGTCTTGCCTGCTTCTGTCCATAGTAAAAATGGACAATGGACAATCGTCCGTCCCTTCTTCCCTGTTCAAATAGGCAAACGGACCATTTCCTTTCCGATTCCCCCCTCTCTCTTCCACTACTCTCTCATCCTCTCATCCCTCTCTCTCTTTTCCTTGTTGTTACCTTTTACCTTACACCTTACACCCTTACACCTTACACCACTACCACAACCACCACTTTTACCACTTTTACCACCAACAACCACCACCCAACCCACTACTAAATCTAGAAAATTACCACTCCACAACACACCCACAACACCACTTCCTGACACCACCACACACCACCACACACCACCACACACCACCACAACACTCCAACATCACACACCAAAACACCCTACCACTCACTTACACCTAACTAACCTACGCTACTCCGCCGTACAAACACCAACCCACTACCAACCCACTACCAACCCACTCCAGCACCCTTCTTCACAGTGTCAAACCCAAAAACACATCCCCCCAACACCGATCCGCTTCACTCTATCAGAACATCCAGAACGAACAACGAAAACACATCAATCAATTAAACCCCACCACCACGACTTATCCATCAATCTGATCCGATAAATCACACCAAGCGACCATCGCAAATACTGTCCCGACGTTCGTTTCCTCGAAAACGGATGTCGCACGCCTCATCCTGAAATGCGATGTCGAATGAGGTCGTGCTTGCCGGTCGCAAGCAATTAACGTCGAGTCGCGAGAACGACATCGAGTAAGTCGCACACACAACCCTCCGAAATCCCCCAACGACGCCGCGACAACGACGCGTTCAACTTTATCATGTTATCTCATCGTGTTGTTTGTATTTATTTGATAAGGCACAATTGATCTGATCATTTTACAGAATCATAGAGCGATCGCGCAAGCGCAAACTCCGCGAACTGTACGCCGTCGCGACTTGCGATGGCCCAATCCCTCTACCTGCCTTCCTCGATCTCAACGCTCCCATTTCAGAGGCCACGCCTCAAGAGCGCGCGTTCTTAACCTTGAATGATATCAAAGAGTGAGTTCCCCCGCATTTGTCCCGGTCGCAATGTCGTATTTGGGCGTTGCGAGGTAGGTAAGTAAGTACCTTTGTGCTGACGGTGTTTTGCAAACAGAGGTCTCATCTTGAAGGAACACACGATCCCTTCGCGCCGCCGCCTCCGATCCGATGCGCCCAGAGCGTCGGTGGGAATCGACAAGTCGAGCCTAGTGGCGCGGGCGAGTGCGCCGCTCGATTACGCTCAAAGAGATGGGAGGGAGTCGCTCCAGGAACGGCCGAAGACAGACGCCTCCTACAACACGGGGCCTTTGTACGCCAAGGCACCTGCGACCGTTGAGCGACCTTTGTCCCGGACGACGCCACCGCGAGGATGGCAGGATGGAAAGGCGGCGGCGGCGGCGGCGGTGGGTGCGAGACGGAAATCAATTCCTCGCGAGGAGGCGCTGAGGATCGATCGAGCTGTGGCGACGAAGTGTGCGACTCCGACGGCCTTGCTGGATGCCGCTGTTGATGAGACGCTGGGCGATGCAATTTACAATGCGAATAACCCGCCTGCGCCTGCCAAGGATGATGCACCGACCCGCGAGGCGCTAGAGAAGGATCACGTCGTCAAGAAGGCGGAACCTACCCCCGATACGCCTGGTGTTGATCCGAACGTGGCGATTCCAAAGTCGGCGGAGGATGCGGCGCAGCTGCCGGGCCTTATAGTTAATGGCGCCAACGACCCTACACACAAGCCGTCGACTGTCCATCTGCCGTCGCAGGAAGCGCAGGAGGCGGGGATGAAGGAGAGGGAGGAGCAGAGACATGCTGTTAGGGAGGAGAGGCCTGTGGATGCCGCTGCGGCTGCGGCGAGGTTAGCTCTCGAGGTGCCTGCTCAGCATGATAGACAGGCTCAAGCGGATGTGGCTTCGTCCCCTGGGTCGACTGTCGGACCGCTCTCAGCTACGACGTCGGCGCACCACCACGAGACCTCAGCGGACACGAGCCCAGACAACGAGGCTCACCACTACGACCAAGAAGTCGCAGAGGAGAAGGCTATCCCGGAAACCCCACCCGAACTGGCACCTACCCAGGAAGAGGTGCGCGAGAAGGATGCGCATGATAGGATACTAAAATCCCAGATCGACGTTGTGCGCGAGCACATCCTCGGAAGCAGCCCGACCGCCGCTGATACGCAGTTATTGGGAGAGCAGGCCGCGGCTGCGTCGACTATCCCCGGGAAGGAAGGAGCTACTGCCCGCCCCGCTAAGGCCGAGGTCGATGGACGACAGCCGGAGGTGAGGGAGTTGGCGGGGGCGCCGGAGACGGCGAGTGAACTTATGGATGATGAGAAGGAGGATCAGGATGAGGTTGTGGGTGTGCCGACTCCGGATGAGAAGGTGCCTGAGACAACACCGGCGGCGGTGGAAGCACTGAAGGAAAGTGTGCCGCAGCCTGCTGAGGAGGTACCTGAGCCTATGGACGTCGATGTGCCGGAGCCAGCTCAGGCTAAGGGGAAGGAAGTCGAACAGGCTGCTCCAGCTCCGGAAGCTATGGAAGTTACGGAGCCAACGAAGCCTGCGCCTTCTAAGCCCGAGGAGCCTAAAGAGCCATCTTCGGAACGTACTTCGGTGCCTACTCCATCGATTGAGCGAATGACGACTCGCGTTGCGTCTGGTGCGATGAGGCATAAGTCTGTCTCGGAGATCCTAGGAGAGACTCCTCGACCAAGCTCAATGAATACACCGGAGAGAACACCAGGGCGTGCTCTGGCCGAAACCGATTCGAACCTCCCATCAGGGACATCTACGCCAAAATCCGCCTCGTCGCGGATGCGAAGCCTGACTGAGCGCGCGCGCGAGAAGGAGCGCAGCAAGCTCTCCACTGTCGTATTCGCGAAGCAGCCGGTGACCAAAGACACCAAGTCGTCGGCACTAGTTAGCGCGACCGCAAAACCACAGGGGACCGAATACCCCGACTACTTCATGCCCCTAATCAACGCGCAAAGCTACTCCGCGATCCGCGGCTACCAAACCCTCGAAGCCCTCCTGGCCAGCGCCCACAAGACAATCACCACCACCAACGCCGCCCTCCCCTTCCAAGAAGCACAAGCCCAAAAGATCATCCGCCGCATCCACAGCCTGCAGAACCACGACAAGTGGTCCCTCCGCCAGCCGAAGCGCAGCCCGGAACCGATCCGCCCGACGACGCATTGGGATGAGCTGCTGAAGGAGGCGCGGTGGATGAGGACGGATTTTAGGGAGGAGAGGAAGTGGAAGACGGCCCTGGCGAGGAGGGCGGCGTGGGAGTGTGCGGTGTGGGTTAATGGGGATCAGGAGGTGAGGGAGGGGTTGGTGAGGAAGGTGGGGGTTTTGGAGTCGGTGGAGGGGGGGGGAGAGATGGTGGTTGATGCTGGGGAGGGGGAGGGTGAGGTGGCTGCTGTGGCTGTTGGTGAGGCTGGGGAGGTTGAGGCGACTGCTGATGGTATGGTTGATCCTGATGCTGAGGTGTCGCATCCTACGCCTGATCTTGTGCCGTCTTCGGATAACGATACCCCGCTTGATGAGTTTGATGACGAGCCTCGTATTAGTCTCCTCGAGACTGTTGCGCCGACTGCTATCTTCTCTCTGGACAATGACGATCTGGTGTTTGGTCTTTCAAGATCGGCGGCATCGGATAAACTCCTCCAGGAGCTGCCGATGTATGGTGCGCCGTTGAAGGTTCATCAGAGCGACCTGCCTACTTCGGAGGTTGACCCTGATGCCTCGTGGAGGAAGCCGTATCTGCCACTCAGCAAGTATATTGAGGGTAAGATCCGCTTCACGGATGAACCGCCACCAAGGAAGAAGAGCAGGTACGAGTATGCTGAGGAGTCGGATGATGAGGACGAGGTTGTGTTTGGGGAACGCACGCAGAGAAAGCCACAAGAGCCGTTACAGGTCGATGTTGCGCTGTTCAACCCGGAGAACAAGCATATCAGGGATCGCATCCATGCGGGTCACCAGTTTAGGCCTCCATCGGAATTCCCGATGCCGCTGCAGAGCTTCTTTGAGAATAGGCACCCATCGCAGTGGACGTGGGCTGAGGATGATGAGCTGAAGCAGCTGGTGAGGGAGTATCAATACAACTGGTCTCTCATCTCGAGCATGTTGACGTCGAAGGGTGCTTACTATACGGCTGCTGAACGTCGCACGCCATGGGAGTGCTTTGAGCGCTGGATTCACCTGGAAGGACTACCCGCCGACATGCAAAAGACGCATTACTTCCGAGCCTACAACAGCCGCCTAGAGGCAGCCCAGCGCTCACTCCTCCTCCAAATCCAAGCACAAGCCGCGCAACCCCCACCCGCCGTCGGCTCCGCTCCGCCCCGCCAGATCCGCCGCAGCACGACCAGCGTGCGCGTCGAGCGTCGCCGCAACCAGAAGCACCTCACGCTGGTGGACTCGATGCGCAAGGTGGCCAAGAAGCGCGAGACGACGGCGCAGAAGCAGCAGCAGGCGCAGAGCCTGGCGAATATGCGCAAGGCGAACGATACGCCCGTGCAGCCGATTAATAAGCATACCCCGGCGCAGTTTAGCAAGATTAAGCATGATAGGGAGCAGGCGATCTTGGAGCAGAAGGCGAGGTTGGTGCAGCAGCAGGAGGCGCATAGGAGGGTATGTTGATCATTTTACTTTTTTGATTTCCTATTCGTCGTTAAGCACTGGTTGCGACGGATCCCCTTTGACCATAAACTAACATATTACAGGCGCAAGTACAGGCACTCAGAAACCAGCAGCCAAACATGCAAATGGGCTACCCCGGCGGCCAGAACCAGCAACAACAGCGCGGAAACCCGAACATGAACGGCCCCCCACCACCAAACATGGGCGTCAACAACAACCCGCAAAACAACCGCCCCGCCAACCTCTCCGTGCCCGGCCAGCACCACCCCCAACAACAGCAGCAGCAGGGTATGCAACAACTCCCCAACGGCATGGGCGCGCCCGGGATGCCAATGCCGAACCTGCACCCTGGTATGGGCGGTCCGATGCCGCTCAAGGGCGTCCCGCAACAGGCACAGATGGGAATGCAGGGTATGCCCATGGGACCCGCGCACCGTCTTCCGGCACCGAACGCGACGCCGGATTTGAGCCTCGTCATGCAGGCCCAGCGCATCTCGCAGCAGCAGCGCGCGGCGGTGCAGATGCAGCAGCACCAGGGGGGGGCGCAGACTATGCATTCGTCGCCTCCTAATGCGATTCGTGGACTTCCTAATATGGGAGGAGGGGGACCAGGCCAGCAACAACAACAACAGGGGTTTATGCCAACGAACGGCATGTCGCCGAACCCCATGCAGCAACAACAACAACAGCATTTCGCCGGCTCTCCACCCGCCGCCGGTGTAGCGGGCCTCCAGGGCTCACCACGCCTCAACCCTCAGTATGCGCAGCTGGAAGCGTCGTATCGTGCTAAATTCCCGGCTGCGACACCGGAGCAGGTCCGCAAGATGGTCGCGGATGCGCTGGGGAATGCGCAGAGGCAGGCGGCTATGCATGCAGCGGCTGGGGGGGGGGTGCAGGGGATGCAGGGGAGCTCGCCGGTGCAGTATGCGCAGATGCTTAGGGCGCAGCAGGAGAGGCAGGCTGCGGCGGTGGCGGCGCAGGGGATGGGGGGGCAGCAGGGGGGAGGGCAGCAGGGTCAAGGTCAAGGTCAGCAGGGACAGGGAGGCCAGGGCCAGGGAGGACAAGGACAGCAGGGGATGCAGCAGGGTGGACAGCAGCAGGGGATGGGACAGCAGCAGGGTGGTGGGCTGCAGCCTCAGCAGATGCAGCAGCAGCGGAGTGGGAGCGCGACGTCTGCGGGGACGAAGTAGGGGGATGAAGGGGGGAGGGGAGTTTTGGAGTTGAGCGCGGGATAGGGGGGAGGGGGGGGGGGGGGGGAATGGGGGGGGGGGGGGGGGGGTGGAATGTAGTGTTGTGGTCGCGAGGTGTTTGTGTATACATAGCGTTCGTCGTACGTTTGGTGCGTGCGTGCGTGGTTATTGCTTTGGCGGGGAGGAGGGGTTTACTGGCTTATTGGCTGGATGAATTGCTGGCTGAATAGCTGGCTGGGATGGACAGATGGATGGGATTGCTGGATGGACGGAAGGGAATGCAATGGAATGGCTTACTGCCTGCTACGCTATTACTGCTACAGTTTGGGAGCGAACAAACCAACGAACTAGGTAGTTTTGGTCCCCCCTCACGGCGTCGTCTTTGTGTGTCCCCTTTTAAGACACATGGGGACGAAGTATATATTTTTGTAATAAATTACCCTTTCAACTCAAATGTCTCTTTC
Organism: Pseudogymnoascus sp. 03VT05; assembly: GCA_001662645.1. Lineage (NCBI taxonomy): Eukaryota > Fungi > Ascomycota > Leotiomycetes > Thelebolales > Thelebolaceae > Pseudogymnoascus > Pseudogymnoascus sp. 03VT05. The sequence goes on along the minus strand of KV459386.1, from coordinate 86,390 downwards.
CGTGAACATTTTATCTTTCGTTGTCCGGTTGCAGCACTCCCACCAGCCATTTTTTCGACGCCGCCTGGGTAAATAATGTCACGTGATATATTTGGACGTATGGAGTTAGCGCGATCACATTTTATCTGATGAGGTTTCACGTGATAACCCACCCCACCAACACCAGCGGATCCACGGCGGGGTAGGTGGGAAGGGACGAATCGAATCAAGGGTGTGTTTGTGTAGACAAGGGCTGCCTTGGTATTGTTCTTTCCATCCCATCTCCAGTCACGTCGTCTGTCTTTGTTTCGCAGGAATCGAAGTTCTGGGTTTTTTGTTTTTGCTGTGTATAAAGTGCAACCTACCTTGAAAGGGAAAGATAAAAGCGAAAGCAAAAGGATAGGGAAAGGAAAAGGAGCAAGGGTTCTGTTTGTTTACCACGACAACGACGGGATTAAGAGTAGCAGGGAGGTGCCTGGCGAGTAGACCACGGTTCCAACTTTGGACGACGGGAGAGAAGAGGTGAGAGGCTATTTGTTTGTTTGTGTCTTGGAACCAGCGGGTGGTGGTATCGGACGAGGCTCGAGCTGGGAGCGTGATTTAGCGGAGATATGGCGGGGCGGAGGCTGCTTCTAGGGGGGGTGATATTGGGGGTCCTGGCTGTGGTGGTGCAGTGGAGGGGGGGATTGTGGTGCGGCCACGATTTCTTTATGTGTCTTTTTTGCTTATGTTTGGGGGAGGGGAGGGGTGAAGTTTCACTGTGTTGCTGATGGGGGACTCCTTGATGGGAGATGAATAAGAGGCTGCTGGCAAGGGGCGAAGTTTCACTGCTGCTTGACTCCTTGATGGAGATGAATAAGAAGCTGCTGATCCGCTGGGTGACTGCACGCCCACTTGCGGAATCATCACAACTTATTCATCAAAATACTAACCAGCATCCCAGGATAACCACCACCACCACCAGAATAATAAACAAGCTACCAGCCTTCCCACCCACCATGTCCACCACCGCCCCCAAGTCTCACTTCGAGACCCTCCTCCAATTCGACGCCGACTACGCCCCAACCAGACTCACGCAATACAAGTCCACGCGGACAGGCATGCAAGTCGTAGTCGTGGACCGCAAAGGCCCAAAAGTCCAAGGCTACTTCACCCTCGCCACCGAGATCTTCGACGACTCCGGCGCGCCGCACACGCTCGAGCATCTCGTCTTCATGGGGTCGAAGAGCTACAAGTACAAGGGCGTCTTGGATTTACTCGCTAATCGCGCGTACTCTAATACTAATGCATGGACTGCTACGGATCACACGGCTTACACCCTCGATACGGCGGGGTGGGAGGGCTTCGCACAGATCTTGCCGGTGTACCTAGAGCATGTTATCGTGCCGACGCTGACGGATGAGGGCTGCTACACTGAAGTGCACCATGTCGACGGTGACGGGAATGATGCCGGAGTCGTGTACTCCGAGATGCAAGGCGTGCAGAACAACGGCCCCGAGCTTATGGATCTCGCCGCGCGCCGCGCGCTGTACCCCGAGGGCGTGGGATTCCGCTACGAGACGGGCGGGATGATGGAACAGCTGCGTGTGTTGACTGCGGAGCGGATCCGGGAGTTCCATCGGGAGATGTACCAGCCTAAGAATTTGTGTCTTGTTATCGTGGGGGAGGTGGAGCATGAGAATATGTTGGAGATTCTGGATGCGTTCGAGGAGAGCATCTTGGGGGATATTCCCAAGCCCGATGCTCCCTTCAAGAGGCCCTGGATGGAGTCGCCGCAGACGCCTGAGCTGAAGGAGACGGTGCTGCAGACGGTGGAGTTTCCGGAGGAGGATGAGTCGGCGGGGGATATTTTGGTGGGGTTCTTGGGGCCGGATTGTAATGATGTCGTGCAGACCGGCGCGCTGAACGTGCTCCTCACATACCTCTCTGGCTCGTCCATCTCGATCCTGGAGAACACGATGGTTGAGCGCGAGGAGCTGGCTAGCTCCATCAGCACCTGGTGGGACGCGCGACCGAATTCCGTCATCTGGCTGCAGCCGACAAGCGTGGCGACCGAGAAGCTCGCAGCGGTCGAGAAGAGGCTGTTTGAGGTGCTGAAGGAGGTCGCTGACAAGCCGCTGGATATGAAATACATGGTTGACTGCGTGCGTCGCGAGCGGCGCCAGGTTATGTTCCAGGCGGAGAGCAACTCGGAGTTCTTCTCCACGAACGTGATTAACGATTTCCTGTTCGGGAAGCGCGATGGGTCGACGCTGAGGGATCTGGCGTCGATTAAGGAGTATGATGTCCTGGAGAAGTGGACGGATGCGGAGTGGCGCGCTTTCTTGAGACGGTGGATCTCGGATGCTAAGCATGTTTCGATCTTGGGGAAGCCGTCGAAGGCTATGTCGGATAAGCTTAAGGCTGAGGAGATTGCGCGTGTGGCGGCGCAGAAGGATGTGTTGGGTGTGGATGGACTTAAGGCGCTGGCTAAGAAACTCGAGGATGCGAAGGCGAAGAATGATGCGCCTATCCCGCAGGCGATATTGGAGCAGTGGCCTGTTCCGGGGGTGAACTCGATTCACTTTATTGAGACGGAGACGGCGAGGGCGGGGCCTGCACGGAGCTTGGGGGTGAAGGATGTTGGTGCGCAGAAGGTCATTGATAAGGCTAAGGACGCATCGCTGTTCTTGCAGTTCGAGCATGTGCCGTCGAACTTTGTCTTGGTTAGTGTGCTACTGGGGACGTCTGGGATTCCGGTTGAGCTGCGTCCTCTGTTGCCGCTCTTCATTGACAACTTCTTCAACACCCCGGTCATGCAGAATGGGGAGAAGATTCCCTTCGAAGCTGTCGTAACCGACCTCGAGAAGGATACCATCAGCTACGCCATCGGCGGTGGTTCGCGCCTCGGGCACAGCGAAGGCGTCGGCATCGTCTTCGAAGTCGAGCAGGACAAATACGAGCAAACAATCCGCTGGATCCGCACCATGATGTTCGACGCCGTCTTCGACGTCACGCGCCTCCGCGCCGCTCTAACCAAGATCCTCGCCGACATCCCCGAAGCCAAGCGTAGCGGAAACAGCATGGCCTACGCCGTCGACGCTATGATCCATCTTGATTCTAAATCGACCGTCAAGGCGCGCAACACCCTCGTTAAGGCAGTCTACCTGAAGCGCATCCGCAAGCTCCTCACTACCGACCCTGACGCTGTGATCGCAAAGCTCGAAACACTCCGCAAGAGCTTATTCACCTTCTCTAATGTCCGCGTCCTTGTTGTAACAGACGTCAACAAGCTTCCTAACCCCACCGAGCCCTGGTCTCACCTCAGCGATGCCCTCGGAACCCCCACCGACCTCCTCCCAATCGAGATGCAGCACCAGCGCCTCAGCCCCGCCGGCCGCGCCCCAGGAACCCTAGGCACAGTCGTCGTCCCAATGCCTACCATCGACTCCTCCTTCGCCATCAGCTCCGCCACCGGCCCAACCTCCTACACCGACCCGCGCATCCCCTCCCTGCTCGTCGCAGTCGCCTACCTCGACGCCGTGGAGGGCCCGCTCTGGCGCGCAGTCCGCGGCACGGGTCTCGCGTACGGCACGAGCTTCAGCCGCGACGTCGACGGGGGGTTCATGCAATTCCGCGTCTACCGCTCGCCTGACGCACATAAAGCGTTTGCGCGCAGTCGCGACGTCGTGGCTGCGTTTGCGAGCGGGAAGGAGCCGCTGGAGAGGAGTTTGTTGGAGGGGGCGGTGAGTGCGATTGTGGTTAGTCTGGCGGATGAGCAGGCGACGATGGGGATGGCGGCGCAGATGAACTTTGTGAATGGGGTCGTGAGGGGGGTGGCGGAGGGGTATAATGAGGAGTTGTTGAGGAAGGTGAGGGAGGTGGGGGAGGGGGAGGTGAGGGAGGCGATGGGGGAGGTGTTGGTTAAGTGTTTTGAGCCGGGGGTGGCGAATGTGGTGGTTACGTGTGCGCCGGTTGTGGCGGAGGTGAGTACCCCTTTTTCGTGAGGGTGGTGTGGCAGGTGGGCTAATGTGTGTGTGCAGGCTATTGTTAAGGGGTTTGAGGCCGATGGGTTTAAGACCGAGGTTCGTGCTCTGGGGGATTTCAAGGATGATTATGGGCTTGTGGGGGATGAGGATGAGGGTGAGGACAACGACGAGGATGAAGAAGGGGAGAGCGGGGATGAGAGTGGTAGCGGCGCGGAGAGCGAGTAGATCGGGGGTCATGACCTATGTAGTATCTGTACATGAAGGTATTCAGTAAGGGTAGGTTCTAGACAATGATATGGCATTTCTATGATGGCCATGAAAGGGGGTGCACGTGACGCTTGAGAGTGAGAGGTGATGCTCGATCAAAGGTGGGTATTATATTGCTAACTAGGCTTGTTACAACGGGAATGTATGCTCCATGATATCGTTTCCTCTGAATTATGCGCGTGGCACCCGCAGATTGGCCTTCACGCGCTCGAGGAGCTCGGCGCGGGTGGCGGTTGCGGAGGGCTGGAGGTTTCGCTGGCGGGGTGTTAGTTGTGCTTCAAAATAGACATTGGGAGTGGTGAGGAGAGGCATACGTTTTTCAGCCACTGCCGGATTTCTTGTTCTGTCCAGTCATCGGGGTCTGTGGTGGTTAGTAGTGTAGGTAGTGGGAGATTGGGAAGGGTGGATGGTGAAGGGAGTTGAGGATGGTGAGATCTGGGAGAGACCCGGAAGAGAGTGTTTGGCGTGGGCAAAGGCAAGGAAGACCAACGAGCTATGAGGCGAGCATACTTCCTGTGGGATCTGGCTGGGCGGGGAACATGTCACTGCCCCATATGGACCACACGGCTGCTGCTGTGACGATTCCTGCGAAGGCTGGGGATTGTTAGTGACGGGATGAGAGGTGGTGAGGGTGGAGTGGTTACCAGCGAAGGTGTTCTGGTGTTGGTGTTAGTGATGGGTCTTATTTAAGGATTTGGGGGGCATACTCTTGAGTTAAGGGCTTTGTCTATGGGTGTTCGTGCCATGGTGAGGATTTGGGGATGGTGGCGAGGTTTGGTGGCTAATGTGGATAGGAGTTGATGGAATTGGATTATTATCTTGAGTTCAACGAATAAACTCCTTAATATGATGAAGCTGTGTTTGCTACAATCGTAAGAAATGCGCAAAGCCTTGTATTAATGCCTTTTTAAAAAAGTGAATGACTCGTCTTGAAAAGAACAGACTGGCTTCCTCCTCCCGCCGCGTCACCCGTCGCATAAACTCAGATTCCCCGCTACGCCACAACACCATCCCCCAAAAATGCACTAGCCACAACGTCGTCCCCTAACGCACTAGCCACATATAGTACGTACCCTTACCCCAGCCACACCCACACACCCACATCGATCGTCCTTGCCCTTCGCTTAGGGAATTTCTCGCGCACACCCGAATTATTCACGGGCGAGTAGAGCAACGACGTTAATTCCTCACGAAATCGAATCCCTCTCCCCTTTCGACAAAAATCAACCGCCAAAATGCCTCGCGAGATTTCCGACATCAAGAACGTGAGTTGCGACTTTATTTTCTGCTGTTAGAGGCTGGGGGAAGCTATGAGAGAGAGGAGGAGGGAGAAAGCACAGCCAGAGGACGGGAGCAGGCGCATGAGGGGACCGATTGGAGAAATGGGAATTGGACTCGGGGAGAAAGATACTGCGCGGACGGATGGGACTATCAATTGGAGTGCGACCCTTGGGGGCGTATCGTACGTCTTCACGAGTGTCACGAATGCGCTATCGATTGGAAGGCTCACGACAAACCACACCACTTCGACCCTGATAGTCCCTGATTCTTTCTCCACGGGTCCTCTACCGCTCTCTCCTGGCTTACGGCTGTGCTCTCTCTCTCTCTCGCCGACTCTCGGGCTTTCCACAGCGGTGGAAATAAGACGTTTTGTGAAGAGTTATACTGACATACCCCTCAGTTCATCGAGATCTGCCGCCGCAAGGACGCCAGCTCGGCTCGCATCAAGCGCAGCAAGAAGACCTCGGCCATCAAGTTCAAGGTTCGCTGCCAGCGCCACCTTTACACCCTTGTCCTCAAGGACTCCGAGAAGGCCGACAAGCTCAAGCAATCCCTCCCCCCGAGTACGTCCCCACCGGCTCTCCCCCCCGCCCACACAGGCCCACGCACAGAGACTAACACAAAACGCAGGCTTGACCATCGCCGATACCCCCAAGAAGAACCAGAAGGGCAAGCGTGTCGCTTAAGCGGGTTTTTAGCATGATGGGGTGCTGAGGAAGGTGGCTATGCATCGCGCAGGGTTCGGAGGGCGTACGGCTGGCTGGTGGCGCGAGGGGAATTACTGGGCGTTGTGGCCTGATCGCGGGCTTGTAGATGGCTAGGCTAGCTAAGAATACCATGATGGATGCACCACCCATGCGGATGTCTTTTGGGGCTTTGTGATACTGATATTTATCGCCTCTTTTCTTTATTTTCTAGGATATGGAGAGCATTCTCATACTAGGCGACGGAAGGGCATGTTCTGTTTCAACGGGGTCCACCTATCAGCATTCTCCAGTGAGAATAGTGTTGTGATATCTTGGCAACATATTGATTGAGCGTATGGTCTATTGCATGATATGATCACAGTTGAACAGGTCTTGCAACAGCTGCTTTCATAACCTATCCCCACGAAGAGGCCATGTGGCATGGGGACTTCTCCTTTTATACCAGCACGGGGATCTCCGAATATTGCGATGATATATCAAAGCAACCATCTCTCACTCATATTTTGATCCACAGCAATAGTCAACCAAATCATCGTCGCCATATCTCGCATTGCCAACAGCAGACAAACTGTTGGCGAGCATGATGTCAGAGTGGTCTTTGTCAGGGTCTCCGTCAGGAGACCTTACTCTTCCGGCTAACAATTTAGTATCGGGATAAGCGCAAGCGCCCACCCCTTTATATATCAACTCTCGCCATCAATATCTCATAAGCGGCACGGTGGCGCAGTGGGAGTACCACTGCCAGGACAATCCGGCCAGGGCAAGGAAATCAATAAGGAAAGGTCATCAATTCGAATCCCAGCAAACAAACGACAAGAAAAAAATATAACACTCGACACAAACGCCCAAAAGTAAAATCAAGTGATTTTCTCCTCACGGTCTGATACAAATATCAGACTGTGAGTCTTTTGCTATTTTTTGCTTTGAAATATGAAGGCTTGATGAGTTATTTCGTCCTTTGTTTAACTCTCATTATATCGGAGGAGTTGCTTCACGGCGATGTCTTTGGATACATTTTGTCCGACAACTACGGCTCGGTGAACAGGAAGAGTACAATAGTCAACATAGTGGTATTTAGCTAAAACAATTAACAAACAACCTGCTATACAAATCTCAATCAAATCGCCTGCACAGTACCAGGCATCATTCTCCATTAGCAATCCTGGCCTCAGCAGCCTCCGCCCCAAAGTGCCTCGCAACCTCACGATCCAACCTCTCCTCAGCAGCAGCAGCACCTTCCACCGCCCTCTTCCTATTCCCAAACAAACACTCCCACAGATCATCGTTCCCAACAAACTCCCCACCTTCCTTGCCCTTCGTCAGCAACTTCGCAAGAGGTGCCTGCTGCAGCTCCAAAGAGTTCGCAACCTCGATCTTGCGGTCCGCAAGCTCGGGCGTGCTCTCCTTCGACGGTGCTGTGCTCGCACCACCCATGTGTTCCATGCGTCGACGTACTGAGATGTCGTAGATGGCCTCCTCGACCGTGCCGTCGATGAGGTACAGCCACACTGTCGTGGCTTGCTGCTGCCCGATGCGGTCGACACGTGCGATAGCCTGGAGCTCGAGGGCGGTGTTGATGAGCGGCTCACAGAGAAAGACGTGACTGGCGTTGACGAGGTTCAGGCCCGAGGACTGCGATTTGGCGTGCAAGAGGAAGCATTCGGTTGCAGGGTCATTCTTGAACTTCTCGATTCCACCCGGCTTGTCGATGGTTGAGTAGCCGATGCGGTGGTGGGTGAAGGCGCGGCCGAGGATGACGAGGAAGTCGCTGAATTGGGAGAAGATGATGGATTTGGCGAAGGGGTCTGCTTCGCGGAGCCAGAGAAGGTGTCGGCAGAGCGTGTCGACTTTCGTGGTGAAGGAGGGACCGACGAGGTCGATGTTCTTGATCTTGGTGAGGGTATCCTTACTTATCTGAGAATATATGGCCGACTTCTTGCTGGGAGAAACTAGAGCACGATCTTGATTATGAGGTGTGATAGGCGCCTCTTCCGCCATCTTCAGTTCCCGTGGCTTATATGTAATGTCGTGTAGATCATTCACCGTTAACAAGCGTTTACACGCTGGACAGTTTTTGTGTTGTCGGAACCAGAGCCCCATACACTCTTTACAAAATATGTGGCCACAAACGGTCAACAACCCATTCTCGAAGGGCGACGTGCAGATTAGACATTCCCTTGCTTCCGCATCTGTTTTGCTCTCTTCTTTTAAGTGGACAAGATATCGCAGTTTAGAGGAATTTGTCGCAATTTTAGCACCGAGTTTCTGCTCCGTGTCTAATAAAGTTATAGACAGATCGGGGGGACTGTCTTCTCCTAGGGGCAGCACCATGTCGGAAATTTGCTGGAGCTGTCGATAATACTCCACACGCAGGTTCATTAGCGATGTGAATCCGTCAATCTCCTGGCGCAAAGCCGTGACAGCCTTGAGCTGTTTGTCGAGGTGCGGGCGGACAATGGCCATGTTCCGCTCAACGATGGCCAACTCATTGGCCGCTCGTGAACTACCTTTCCCCGCATCCATTCTGAGTTGTGATGATAGCGTCTTTAATTCAGAGAGGATACCCTTGACAGATCCCATGGCCTTCGGTGGTTTCACTTCTGCGCGAGCTTGTAAAAGCTCTAGTGTTCTCCGGGGTAATGACCATTTGCCATCTTCGGCCAGTTCAATGTCTGCTTCAACGTCTGTTTCGGCCTGATCAACAACTGCTTTGGCCCGTTCAGCTTCCGCCTGATCAACAATTGCTTCGGCCTCTGCAGCTTCAGCCTGCTCAATATCGTCTTTGGCCTGTTTAATGGCAACCTTAACCTCATGCTTCACAAGTACATTTTCCTGACCCGTTAGAGCATCATGTCGGTCTTCGATAACAGCACGCAAAGCCAACACATAGATGATAATCTCTTGCTGTAGCTCAGTAGACTGCAGATACTCTTCACCGGTCATTTCAATGGCTCCTTCCTCATCTACCAGGGGCTGAAGTAGGTTCTGGACCGTGGTTTCACGCCATTCATCCAGCTGATTTGCTTGTGCATCCAGTGCGGCGGCTAGTCCGTCTAGCTGCTCAAGAAGCCTTATGCTCTCGATTCCTCCTTTTTGTGTATTTATGTGAAATTCAGGGATAGATAAGAAGTCTTCGGACGAAGCCCTCTTAGCGAGTCGCTCCATTGGCTTTGTGTTCTTCCGAAAGATCTCCTTCAGGATTTCCTGTCGGATCATCTTAGCCTGCTGATAGCCTTCTGCCTCTAGCTTTTCGAGTTCCATAAATTCTTCGGAGTCGGGCTTTGTCATCTCTTCATTCGACTTGATCTGGAAATATGCATTGGCACAGAAGAATACTGCTATGTGCTGGATTTCAAGCGCAGCATTGAGCCTGTTCCGAAGTGCGCCAACGCGTAATGCGCTTTCGGCACCAGGTTCCAGATCATCAGTATCGCTGTAATCGCCAGACGAAACTTCGTCATCATCAAGCAAGGGCCCACCGCCCAGCGCCTTATTCCCTTTGGGAGAATCTATCTCGTGTTGTAGCTGCTCTCGGCAAACAGAAACGGCAGCATTTGCATCCTCTAGCACGCTTTTCCAAATTTCTAAAGCCTCTTTGACACGGGGCGAATTTTCTAAAGTTTGGCCCCTCTTGAGTCGGGTGAGGTGTAGGGTCCGCTGGTCTCCGCGTACAGTCAACTCTGTTTGCTCCAGCATGGTCTCGAGAACCTCTTCTATAGTGCGCAGAGGCCCGTCTTTTCTCCCCAAGGCACGGCGGTTTTTGACTCCAATTTCGGGATGTAAGGCGCTTTGCCTTAGCCGGCTAAGCCAGGCTCTCATCCGTTCCAACGTTCTGACCCTGGCAGGATCCCAGTCATCTGTCAACGGGCCTCCTTGGAGATCAACGCCACATTCGTCGCACATTTTCTGGAACAATGATTGGTAATGTTGCTCTTCAACTGGTGTAAATGGCATAGTAATGACGTATCGCTTCTGGGGTGGGAGCTGCAGTTCTTCTCTCACGATACTCTTCGTGTGGCGGAGGGCTATACGCTGGAATAAGGATTGAAATGCAGGCGGGTCACGGAGCATTGCGGCCCATGTCCATTGAAGGATGCCGAAAGGCTCATAGCGGACGAATTTCAGCAATCCAAATAGGTCTAATATATGTTAGTCTCATAAACTGAGGTGATATATGTGAGGCTCAGAAATAAAGCTGACGCCAAACGCTGGAATATAATGGTATGCATGCCTTCAACATCTTTTTTGACTGGCGTTCCAGTTACGCCCCAGGAGTTGACACGGGGAACCATCTGAGCCATCGTAGCAGCATTTGTAACGCTACCTTCTATCATCTGTGCTTCGTCAAGCACGCATCTCCACCACCGAAAGTGGGTGAAGATTGACATATTCTGCTTTGAGCCGTCTAAATGGCGTGAGACACGGCCAGGACCTGGTGCTGCATGGTATATCTCCCCAGAAAGAACTCTGTAGGTGGTTAGAACGACGTCGTGCTCGGAAATCATGTCCAATAGTTGCTCGTGGGAAAGCTTTTTGTATTTCGTTTTCCCTTGATAATGCATCACCTTCAGGCTTGGCGCATGGCGTGCCAGCTCGGATTGCCACTGTTTCAATATTGATGGCGGCGTTATAATAAGGGTCGCCTTTGTTGGGATGGCTTCGTGAGACGTATATGGATTAAAAATGGCCTGTAAGCTGTCTGGGCGACATCTGTGAAGGGTTATCAATGCGGTGATTTCTAGCGTTTTGCCTAATCCCATCTCCTCAACAAGAACCCCCCCAATAAGTTCATCTTCTGCAGCTTTGTATGTGGATAAATCGCGTGTCGCAGCTTGGAGAAGAGAGCTGACCCAACAGGTGCGCCCATCGTCATCCACCACCTCATAGAAAGAGCAGGGTGTCCTTTCAGGCTTAACAGTCGCATCCTTCACGCAGTTCTCTTCCGGAGACCATTGAACGCCCTCTCTCTCAAGAAGCCACCGAACCGACCTCTTCTGAAATGGATATAATTGAGTCTTTAGTTCTGGGATCTCTATTAACGCTGCTGCTGTGTCGTCTTTTTCCGGTACATGAACGCTGTTGTAAAAATCTTGGGGCGATACGCGGGCACCCTTATTGTTGCTCTGTGCAGGATCCGGAAAGTATACTTCCAAGACAGATTCAAGATCGCGTCTTTTGGGGAGGGTTGCCGATATGTATGCCAACGAAGGACATAAATTCCACTTGACAGTCCATGTCAACAGCAAAACCTCAAAACCCTCTTCAACAGACAGAGAAAATGTTGTCTCGGCCCATAAACGGCCATGGTCCGTCGGGTTATGCTTGGATTGGGCGCGAAATGGAATCGCTCCCGCAATGTTGATGTCGCGAATTGGCACACTATCAGCATCAAAGGTCCCATCCAGAATGTTCCAATCACGACCTCCGTTGTCACTAATTCTTAGTTTAACTTGGTCTCCAGACTCTTCGACTTGAGTCCCTGCTGTCTCGCTCTGATAGGTGAGAGGCGGCCTTGCATTTTTGTGTGGCGACTGGCGAAATTTCAAAGTGAGTGATGACCGTTTAACTACCATGTAGTCAAGATTGCTGTCACTATCCAGTCGCCGGCGTTTACTTGGAGGTTCTTGAAATTTGAGCTCTGGCAACGTTATGCGCTCCAAGTACTCCACGATGCTGCTTGGGCAATAGCCTGGAAAGTCGAATGTTAGAACCACCAGATCTTATGTTATTAAACACTTCTTGTCTGAATCACCTTTGTTTGAAATATCGACGTCTGCCATGCGCTGGTCTACTCCATTCTCACGAGATCTTGGGTTGGTAATATGCGCCATGGCAACGAGGGTCGGGTCCAAGCAGGACGCGAAGTCCACCAGTGGGTGGTATGAGAGTAGTATTGGCCACTCGCACGCGCAAGCTCAGCCAGAAGCCAAATTAGCTTGCAAACGAACTATTCTGGATGTAATAACATGGAGATGATGGAAGAGCAGCTTGATAATGAAGGATGAGGAGGCAAGAAGGTAAGCGAAGAAGAATGGTGTGAAGATATGAAGGAGGAAGGGAGGGGGGAAATCGAAAGTTAGGCAATAATTGTCTTATCGCTTATCGAAGAGAGTCAGCCTCGTCCGACCTACCATGTTCGAGGGCGGTATGGCGGTACCTTGGTCTAGGCAGGCACCCCCCCAGGCTCTAGTCTACCCCACCAACCCGCAGCCTTGCCAACCCAAAACGCCTCCATGACCCGCGAGTAGGTAAATTTACATTTATATAAAGCAAAGGGTTGCCAATTCTATCTGATTTTTTAAAAATGAGTTTATGGGAGCTTTAGGAGCTATTTTTCCGGTCTTGGCATGGAATATTTGGATACGAGTAAGCGTCATGCAGGGATTCAGACGAACATTTAAAATGGCAAGGCGGCGTTTTGCAGCCGAGCGTATGGAGTAGCGCACAGGCGACATCTCAGCGTCAACGAAACCCCACAATACACCGGCTTACAACTTCCACAGGCCATGACCCAAGACTTTAAATTTGGTCTGGCGCATTGCCAATTGTACACTGTTTTTGATATTCTATATATCATCTGCGAACATTGAATGCGCAGACAATGCCGAGTGCCAGACATGGCCCAGGCGCTGGGGCGCCACAGAGGGGCGCCATGATGGCATCTCTGAAGTCTGCGCAGATGGTTCAGAACAGAGCCGCTCTTCCTGCTGGTATGCCCAAAAATTCCGATAGGCAGCTCCATATGTGCTAACAGCTACCAGAGATTCTTGCTACCGTCTTGGACTACCTGCCAGTCTCCGACCTCATGCGCTGTGCTCGAACTTCTAAGCGCATGAAGGAAATGGTATACGATGACACGCGATGGGTTCAAAGACTACAATCTATGGGGTGTTGGAACGAAGCCGAGGCAAGGACACGATTTGAAGAGGTTATGCGCAAGAAATGGGAGGCCCAGAAGGCAAAACACGATGAAGAGGCGAAGAGGAATGGAACCGGAGTCAATGGCGCTGGAGAGGGGAGAAAGACGACCACTACGATTTTCGATGCTGGCATTGAAGAAGAGCGGCAAAAGCAGCAGGCACCAGCTATACATGGAGCGAATGTTAGCCTGCCGGATGGGTTCGAAACTTTGGCTATAGCGCCACCTACGTCCAATCCAACAACTACAAACCCAAGACCGTCATTGGAGGATCCTATAGCGTTGCTGACTGTCTTGAGTAAAGTCAAGTCAGTCCGTGGATATGCACGACCTGAATATGCGCGTGTTTATGGTGCATTGGGTCCATTCTACCAGGATTTTGCGAGGTCCAAAAGTCACACGGATCCCGTTATATTTCGTGTTTATCGCGACCCAGAACAACAAGCACAGATGCTTGCGCAACTCCAGAAATTCGCCAAAAGCGACTGGGCCCAGGGTTGGCGGCAACGAGAGGAGAAGCTGAACACAATGGTCGGCATCTTCGAAAGTGCAGTTCTTAGAGAGTTTGAACAAGGTTATGAAGCTTGGGACGTGGAAGGACGGATGCACAGATATGCTCATGTCCTTGGTATTCTTAATGGAGGACAAGCTGGGGTCGAAATGTTTGTTCAGAAACATCCGGTCTTCACAGATCATGTACAGTTTGGCAACCCAATGGACTGCCTCAACCAAGCAGCCGCAGGGTCAATAGACCTGAAGCCATCCCTCGCATTTTTCGAGACTCTACTAAAGCTCATCAATGAACAAGCAGAAACTATCGACAAGATATTTCCGCCTCGTCTAAATGTTTTGGAAGTTTTTCTTGAAAGGATTGGCGAAGACGTCATTGGAGACTGGGTAACGCCTCTTTTCGATGAGTCACACGAGCGAAATATACAATCTTATTTAAAAGCGGTTTCGGGGATATTCGAGCAATGTGTACAGTTCTCGTTACAGATTAAACCGCCGAGCACAGCATCGCCGGAAGAGTTTCGAAGGAAAGTCCACGGGATTATTGTGAGGGTATTTGAACCTCATGTGGACCTATATCTTCAAGATGAACTAGATTTCTTCAAGGGAGAAGCAGAGGAGCAGGTGAGCGGTTGGGAAAGGAAGCTTTCTGAAGAAGATGCCTCGACAGAGTCGTTCTTTATGGCAAACGTGAACCGACAGGCGGACAAGAAGGATTTCCTGACATCCTTCAGGAAGGTGGTCATGATGCCCGTCAACGTGCTCCCAAGTTTCTCACCTTTTTCAACCTCAAAGTCTAGTGCAACACTTCAGGTTGCAACTGCGGCTACCCCTGGGGCTGGAGCCTCAATCACACCAACATCATCAAGGTCACACTCGCCAGCTGCAGTCCCGGGAATGCCATCGCCAAGCGCCGAGGCTCCAACGGATGAGCTTGCGGCCAAAGCTGCTATTATGGCAAACAAGCTCGAAGGCATCAGGTCACTTTTCAGCATAGAGATTGCACTGACGCTTGTGCATTCCGCCAAAACCAGCCTTGAGAGAGCTGCGGCGTTTGTGCAGCTCGGTGGCCAAACAGGAGAAGAGGCACGCGAGCAATGCGAGACGATATTCGTATTTCTACTGCAAACTCTGGGGTCACGACATGTCAAGAGCGGATTCGACAAAGCGGTTGATCACTTATCCAAGTACAACCCACGGGAAGTGAGCGAGCACAGCAAGAAAGGAGTCGCGCCTCTCGTTACCTTTCTGGAGCTAGTCAACGTCGGCGACCTGATCTCTCAGATGGTCGACGTCTTCTACGAACAGCAACTCGCCGCGACAAAGCTAGTGGATAAAAACGACTTCCTCGACCCCGCCGTCAAGGCCAAGAAGAAGTTTGAGCAAATGCTTGACGAGCGCGTCGCCGCCGGCTTGAACAAGGGAATTGACGTGCTTATGGACGAGATAGAATACGTCTGCGCCACCACGCAACCCCCATCCGACTACAACCCACCTCTAACAGCATCCGGTATACCCGACTCGACCTTCGACATCGGCCCAACACAATGCGCACAGGAGGTCGTCGATATCGTGTCCTCACACACAGACATGTTGACAGGCAGCACGGACAAGAACATGCTCGATGTGTTCAACCAGGAGGTCGGTCTACGGCTGTTCACAGTGTTGTGCAAGCACCTCAAGCGTCAGCGCATCAGCGTCGACGGCTCCATCAAGCTCATCTCCGACATGAACCTCTACTTTACGTATATCCAGCGCCTGCGCAACGCGGATCTGCTGCAGTACTTCCGCGCGCTGCGCGAACTCAGCCAGATTTATTTGATTGGGCCGAAGCATGCGAAGGAGATGGCGGCGGTGATTGCGGATGGGGAGCGCTTTAGCGGCATCTTTCGCGCCGAGGAGGTGTATGAGTTTGCGGAGCGGAGGGCGGATTGGTTTGTCGTTAAGAGGGATGTCGAGAGGGCGATGTATGGGTTTGGGTGTGCGGTGATGTAGATGGTCGGGGTGAGGAGGGTGCTTTGGTTAGACTATTTGGAGCATGGGAGGTTGGAGCGGCTTCGGGTATAATCTTGGTAAGGATGGAGTGAATAAAGGGCGGCAATATATGGGGATATATAAAAAAGCCAGCGTCACTACAAATATAACAGCAACTCACCAAAAGACATACTGTTGATACAGGAACCCTCGTCGGTCGGTGCAATTGAACTGTAAAGTAAGACACCCCCTAGTCCCTGGCTACAGTAGCTGGCCCGCGATTCCGCACTTCTCCTTTTCACATAGACCCGGTCTCTTCACCATTCCCCCTCAGCGAGACAGAATTTTCAATCCCTCATAATTACCCGAAACCAAACCCCGTCGTCGTACTCCAGCTTCATGAGTTTCAATCGGTTAGGCAGGGAGGTAAGGTGACGCAAGCATTATTTAGCAACAGAAGTGCCTCTTCACCGTGCTTCATAGTATAATCGACGCCTGCTTGAATGATTTCCCTCGATGAGCTGCGTGACGCTGCGTGGATGAAGGCGCCCAACTCTCCCCCTCTCCTACCTCTCAACGGCCGCAAGATGCGCTACAGCAACGCGGTGCTGGTGCGAGCCAAAGCCGTGGCGCTGAAGTTCGCCCCCATCGCCGTCTTCGTCGGCATCATCCTCTACTTCCTCACCTCCTTCTACCCCTCCACGCGCACCTTCTCGTGTCCAAGCAGCGCGGCCTCCGTGCCCGTCAACCCCATCCCCAACCGCGTGCACTTCGTGCATATCATGTCCGACGGCCCCGACTCCGACATCAAGTTCAAGTTCAAGCACTTCGTCGCCATCTACTCCGCCTCCTTCTACTTCGGTCCCGACCTCATCTACATCCACACCGACGCCTCGTACGCATCCATCGAGCGTGCGCAGAGCGGGCCCATCGACAACGCTCCAAGCAAGTGGGCGCACAAGATCCTCAATCTTCCTGCCGTCGTCGTGCGCCGCGTCAATGCTCCCGACGTTGCAACGGGAACGGGCGTCGCCATAACGCTGCTCGAGCATAAATCCGACTTCGTCCGCGCGCAGGCCGTCTATGAGCATGGCGGCATCTATCTTGACTGGGACGCGCACGCGCTACGCGATGTGAAGTCGTTGAGGGAGTCGGGCTTTGCGAATGTCGTCGGGAGGCAGAAGGAGGAGCAGGTGAACAGTGGGGTGTGGATGTCGCGGCCGAGAACGTAGCTGATGAAGCTCTGGGTGGAACAGCAGCATGAGGTGTATTCGGGTGCCTGGACGGCTCATAGCAACGACCTGTTGACGTCGCTGTCGGAGAAGAATGGGGATAGCAGCCTGCTCACGATGATTGCTGAGCGCCTGATGCCGGAGAACAAAGAGGTTCTCATCCTAGAAAGAGTGGCGTTCGCGCCGATGAGTTGGAAACTGAGTGATGCCTCTAAGCTATTCATGCCGCATTTGGACGATAACATCGGGCAGATGGAGCGCGACGCATATAAGCCGGACTGGGAGATCGATTACTCGACGTCGTATATCCTGCATGCCTTCAAGCCCGATAAGAGTGAGCATATTGAAAACTTTGACCGCGACAATGGCATCACGGTCAAATATGTGTTGGCGCGCCAGAGCAACTTTGCTCTCGCCGTCTACCCTGCTGTGAAGCACGCGATCGATGCTGGTGTCATCTCCGCCGACGATTAGAGCCGCAGTATCTGCAAACTGTTAGCCGTGTTTGGTTTGGTGGTAACATTGCCGGAATACTAAGGAAGCATCGTATAGGGTATTCAACGAGCCCCTGCCCAGAAACCGTGGTCCAAGTATGTCTGGATGGAGGACATGGAATCCCTTCCAGAGTGTGAATATAATACATTCACCGCTAGGATGGAAAAACAGCGCATAATACAGTGCAACGGAAAATAGTCGAAGTGCCACAGAGCGGAACTCTTCCGGTGAAGAGTTACGCTACACAATTTCCCATATCAGGTGTTACAGGCACCGATGAGTAGGAGTTCCCGACAAGGACGCCCATCACGATGATGTGACGGAACGAACAAACAATAGTAATAGCAGATAGAATATGCATATAGAATAATAATACAACCACTTACCTACTTCATCACAACAAGTATATAGAGAGAGAATAGATATGTCTGGGACAGATGTAAGCGGGGCTTATCCGTCGCGCGCGCTTGTTGAGGTTTCGCCGGCCATCCGGTTGATAGTAAATAGCGTGTAATCCGTAAACGCTAAACGACCGGCAGGGGATATTTCAAGCAATTAACTCGGTCTATAGAATACAATCATATTTCAATTGTCTCTGCTACACAATATATTCATGCAGAATTGGCCGAATCAGTTCACAGAAATAGTGTCACATCTTCAAATGTCTCTGTGCTACACAGTATCTTCATGCAAAATTGGCGTACTCAAAAGACGGAAGAAATAACCTCACATCTTCAAATCCCCCCCATGATTCACAATATCTTAACACAAAAAATATCTGACAAAGTTATGGTTTAATCAAAGGTATCATAATTCCAACCGCCCCTAGGCGCTGCTTCAGCAAGAAAATCATATCATACAAACGTTCATCTTCCCTTCGTCTCATCCTATGTAACCCCCGCCCGAACAATCATTCATAACTCAGTCATCCATCACCTTATCAGTGAGGCTAACGCCCTGCGGCCGCACCTCCGTCTGCTCGAGCTTGCCACCACCACCCACGCTCAACCTATTTAACGCACTCGACGCCGGCGGCTTCCGCGCCGTCGCCAGTCTCCCAACTACCGGGTGGCTAGGTCTTCCCAGGCTATTCCGCTTTTCCACACCACCCTCATCAGCATCAGCATCCGCCGCTCCTGCGCCGAATGAATTGAAATCGCTCACTCCATTCGTAGCTTGCTGCAGCGCGCTGGACGCAGAGTGGCTATCTGGTCCATTGGAGATGGAATCGATCGACCCCGGAATATCCAAGCTAGTCCTGTTCACAGTGCTTCCAAGCGAAGCCCTCGAGTTCCGCGTCTCCGACGCCAAAGTCGGCGACGTCTGAATGGGGAACCTCGTCTCCGGGCCCCCACTACTCCTATCCCTCCTGTGTCCGCGCGGGCTCGGCGCCGGGCTAGTAGCTCTGCTCCTCGAACCCCCCGCCGCAAGGATAGCGCGAGTCCTCGCCTCCATGTTCGCCTTGCGGTTGCTCTCGTCGGTGCTGATCGCTCTCGGGCGGTTGTTGGCGTTATTCGCGCTGTGGGAGAGCGAGCTGGCCCGCTTGAGTTCGCTGAAGATCTGGCTCTTGTGCACGAAGAGGTCGCGGATGAGGCGGTAGGAGTGCTTCTCCTCTAGTGTCAGGGAGTTCTCTGCGCGGGGTCTGAGAATGCAGGGGGCGAGCGTTTGGGCGAGGGCGGCGGTGTAGGCTTCGTCGGCTGAGGTTAGCTCGATTAGTCGAGTGAAGTGAGTCATGAGCGCGTCGAGTGTTGCGATGTTGGAGAGTCGAAGCTGGATAAGAGTATTTTGCAGTACAGATACACGAGCCGAGTCCGTCGACTCTGAGGCGGGGGTGTTGTAGATAGTTTTAACAATTTCGTATACGTGAGATGAGACTAGCGAGTCTGAAAAGGATGTCAGTAATAGTCTACGATCGAGGATTCAGTTTTACGTACCGGGAAGCTCTAGCAAGTACAGCTTGAGCACGCTTGCTACCACGGGTATATCATAGCGTTCGAGAGTCTCCATTGGTACTGGCTTGGCGTTATTGATCTCGTCTCTCAGGCGATGAGTGATTTGCAACGGAACATCGACAAGCCAGATGCCTCGTCTAGCCTCGTCACCTTCCAAGTCCGGATAGTGGTTGTCCAAGAATGTGAGGATAGAGGTAATGGCATTCGGGACGCGCTTCTTATCAGCACGAGCGCGAGCCTCCAAGTCAACACCGAAAGTTTGCTCATCGGCAGAGTTGTAGTAGTTGTCGTAGATCTGGACTTTGGGTGCGAAGCCACCAGTGCGGTAGTTCTCTAGGAGATAGCGGAGATCTCCCAGTGGCTGAACGGTCTCTTGGTAGAGCATCATCTTGTCGACGGTTGACTGAAGACTTGGGATGGCATTGCTGATTGCGCCAGAAAAATCAAGAACAACAGATTTGATAGCCTTTAGGCGGTCAAGCTCGCATCGCTCCATGAACTTGAGGTGGTCAATAATAGCCTCCTCGAGCTGGCATCTAAGCAGGTCCAACTTTCGCACAGACGCCTTATATCTCTCATCCGCCTCGGCAGCTTCTCTCCGGAGACGCTGAGCTGGGGTCTCATTTGGGTGTTGGTTAACTAGACTCCATCCAGAAAGGTACTCTCCAACAGCCCCAACAACCGGCGACTCAGCAAAGTCGGAGTTGGGAGCGAGGGAAAATGTGCGGTTCAGAGGCTGTTTCTTCTCAGGTACGCCGGCGTACTGGAAGGCGCGTGGCCGCCATTGGTAGAACATCTTGCTGCTGTTGGCAAACGTATTACCGACGTTACCAATCAGGCGCAAGAAGCCGTGGTCCACAAGATCCTGGCCAACACGCTCAGCATGGCTGATGGTGGTAGCTCCCAGGTGCTGTTGCAGATATTCCACAATACCAGCACCAGCTGTAGTGTTCTGATAAATGCCAAGGATTGGCACCTTGGTGTCTCCGAGGATCACTGTGTTTAAGGCATGCTCTAGCATCTTCTTGACCTGCTCAGGCTGGTAGATCTCGTCTCCGATTTCCAGAGGCTCGTCATCCTCATCATTCTCCTCCACCTTGATCTCGGGTATATTCAGTTTTCCTTTGGGGCTCCCCTCCGGGCCTGATGGGTCTTGGAACGCAAGCTTGTTCTCCTCCTCAACGTCCTCCACAAGGCGGCACTTGTTGAAGTAATTGCTTCGTAGCTTCCTGACCGACTCGGCCTGTTTATCGTGGTACTTGATCCGTGATTGCAGATCGTCTTGCGAAGACTGCACCCGATTCTCGTGAGCGTCGCACCAGCGGCTGAATGGGTTCACGACAAGCTCGCGTATACTCGAAGCTATCCTTCGGTGGTTTTTCGACGCCTCCTCCATTTCACTGCGGACTCCGTCGTATGCCTTTTTGAGACTTGCGCCGTCATCCCTCGTGAAGCCGCCAGTCATTTTGTCGGTCGCTGGCCCGATATCGCCCAAACGCATTCCATAGAGGTCTTCGGCTTCGGCTCGCATTCGTGCAATCGTTAGGACTTGCTGGTTTTCCAGGACACCCTGCTGAAGCTTCCCGAAGAGAACTCCCAGTCCTAATCAATTGAGTTAGCAATTGGTTTCATAGCGATACCCGAAATACTTGCCTCCAGCATAGTCGGAGGACCAGAATGAATCCGCGAAACCTGGCATCTTGCCGACGTGAGGGGGATTGCGACTATTCGTGAAGGCTTTGTGAAGTCGATTGAAGCGACGCGCGTCGCTCTGAACTGAGGTTTGTATGTACAGGAGAGGTGGATTTCAGCACAAAAGGAGTGACGGGGAAAAGATCAACAAGTTGGCAGCTCTATGAGGGACGAATACGAAGGGACCTCAGATGGGGCTGTGTTTCGTGAAGCTTCGCTCAACGGTATCGTTACAACAGACAGAACCAGAGACGGCAATAACACCAGCGACAGTTTAGGAGATTGTCCTCGAGCCGGCCGATTGATTTGCGACGTCTGCCAGGTTCTGCGCGATTCAGTTTTGTTGTTTATAGTCTGGTTCAGGGCCCGGGTCAGCACGAGTTGTCCACGTTCGCTAATGTACCGTTTGGGTCTAGGCTGCCACTGCTCCAAGGTTGGGGAATTGGAGGGTCTAAGTTTAGAGTCCGTAGATTCGTCCGAAGTGCCTTTTTCAGGTTTCAGGCACGAAAAGATCAGATGTTGTCACGTGACTTGTAAGACATACGCGTATACTCCGCGTATACGGTGGAGAAAAGGTGACTACGAATCGGGATCTGACGTGGGAGCTACTGGGAAATCGTCATATCTCGATATTATACTGCAAATAAGCCTTTTTATATGATGGAGTCTAAGCCTCTTCTGCCAAAGGTAGAGCCCTACGGTGGAGACCAACCGCAACAGTTGGGCGCCGTCGATATGGGCTCACCATGGCGGAGGTCGAAATGTATAATTGCATATGGAGCCATCCTTTTGACTGGATCTGTGCTGCTATTTTCTAAGCCCACTGCCGCCTTTGGATGGCCGTTTTGGGCCCAGCCGCCTACCATTGAAGAAAGAGCGAGCAAGATCTTGAGTCATACGCCGCTGATAGATGGGCATAATGATCTTGCCATCCTCGTCCGCGAGCGTTACAATAATCACATCAATGGCGAGAAATTCCAGAAGATGTTTTTAGAAGGGGGCATGCCAGCTCATGTTGACCTGTCACGATTGAAGGAGGGCAAGGTCGGGGGTGCCTTCTGGTCGGCGTTTATTCCCTGTCCTAAAAATGGTTCTGATTTTTCAAACGAGAACTATGCACATTGTAAGTGGAACCGATTTACTTAAAGTCTTGTCTCATTGCCTGGCTGTTAAGTGTAATTATCTACAATTGTCTGCAATGACACTGCTTAAGCACGAGGATGCCGATGCTAGGCCGATTCCCTATTTGAAACTTCCCAGTTATACTTCCCATTTCCAAAGGCCACAGGAATGCAAACCCCGTCTATAATCCATGGAACAACATCCCTTCAATCATTACAGCCATATCCTAACAACCCCCAGCCGTCTCAGCAACATACAGCCAGCTCGACCTCCTCCGACGCCTCCAATCCCTCTACCCCACCCACCTCTCCCCACCCCCCAACAGCACAACCGCCCTCTCCCACTTCCGCGCCCACCAGCTCATCTCCCCCCTCGCCATCGAAGGCCTCCATCAAATCGGCAACTCCGCCTCCACCCTGCGCACCTACCACACCCTCGGCGTGCGCTACGCAACCCTCACTCACAACTGCCACAACATCTACGCCGACGCCGCCGTGACCGAGCTCCCCGGCGGCAATGTCGAAAAATCCACTCCTCTCTGGGGAGGCGTCAGCCCCGCCGGCCGCAAGATAATCAAGGAGATGAACCGCCTCGGTGTCCTTGTCGATCTGGCACACGTCAGTCGCGACACCATGCTCGGCGTCCTCGGCGGCGGCAGCTCCGACTGGACCGGCAGCGCCGCGCCCCCTATTTTCAGCCACAGCTGCGCCTACGCGCTTTGCCCGCACCCGCGCAACGTCCCAGACGAAGTGTTACATCTCGTCAAAGCGAAGGGGAGCGTAGTGATGATAAATTTCATGCCCGACTTCGTGAGCTGCCATGCCGCCGATCCGCCCAACGAGAGCGGGCTCCCTGATTTCGACGAGGCGGGGTCGACGTTGGAACGGGTGGCGGATCATGTGGTGTATATTGGGGAGTTGATTGGGTTTGAGCATGTGGGTATTGGGAGCGATTTTGATGGGATTGGGAGGACGCCGAGGGGGTTGGAGGATGTGACGAAGTTCCCGGATTTGGTGGGGGAGTTGCTGAGGAGGGGGGTGAGTGATGGGGATGTGGCGAAGGTTGTGGGTGGGAATATCTTGCGTGTATGGGCGGAGGCTGATAGGGTGGCGTTGAGGATGCAGGGGGAGGGGGAGATGCCGCTTGAGGATGATCTGCCGAGTGTGGGGTGGTAGATCCTAATATATCGTTCAATTATGGCACAGTATTCATTGTTGTGAGGCGTGCATGGCACCTACGCCCTTCTCTGGAGAGAATCCACAAGGCGCAGCTGGCATCAATATTTAGTTCGGGACTGAGCTGAACCAGCTGTTAGCCCACACCCACCAAATGGTTTTTTCATCCCGCAGTATGCGGTTTGTGTTAAGTGAGAGTACGGAGTACCCTGTTACACCCACACACACACACATCCACTACCCACGCCAATCGTCTTTCCACAGTATTCTCACCCATTGCCCCTCTCACCACCGCCGCCCTCTCACCACCTCCATCCCCTTCCCACCACCGCACTCTCCCCACCACCGCCAATCCGCATCAAACCCCCAGCTCCAGCCCGCGCAACCGCACCCCTGATGCGCTTGTATGTAGTTGTGCTCCTGCTCCCTACCCTTCGCATGCGGGCTCTGATTCCATACCCTGGCGTTCAACTTCTGCTTGTGTCCGCTCTATGGCAGCAGCTTGTGCCTCAGTCTCGATAGCTGTTATTCCTGCTACTGCTGCATCGGTTTTATATTCTTCTCCAGCCCACGCCCTTCCCTAACTCCAGCGACAGACGGATAAAAAAGACCCCCCTCCCCGCATCCCCGCCCCATCCCATCTCCCATCAAATAAATGAGACACTTCCGAAGACCAAGTCTCATTCTACACTCTATAGAACCAGCTGTAAGTATTTCCTGACGAAGCCCGCCACCACAAATTCCATTGTTCAGATGATCAGAAGGTCTCTTAATCCAGGCACGTCGGTTTAAACAAGTGCTCCAAAGCCTTGTATTTGCAATCCTGGCCACTCCACTTCCCTCTCCCGTCACACCATTCAGAATTTTGGGGACGTTACCAAGAGGATTATGATAAGACACAGCACCACAGCTGCCTTCCGGGATGCAATGAGATCAAACGACGAGGATACCAGAATCGGATTTTCTGCAAACAATATCACAGATGATATGATACTTTTCATCTTTGGATCTCAGTTCAAGGCCATCAGTTTTCCGTTTCTTTCCACCAAGGAATTAGACAGAACCAGCAAGATTGCCAACCAAAGACACCCACGCTTCCTCCTCCTTCTATCCTGTCACCGCACCATTCTCACCGTCACCACCTCTTCTCACCACCGCCGCCGCCCCTCTCACCACCGCCACCAACCCATACCCCACCTCCCCACCACGCCGTCCAAACCCATCACCACATTACCCCCGAGGAGTCTTTGGCTCCGCCAGATGATCTTGGCAACCAGCGCTATCTTGAAATATGGATGGGTTTCGAGTGAGGTTGATCTGGCCGAATTTATATTATCGACTGGCGCATTATCATGCGTCGTTCGAGCGGGATCAAACCCTCCCCTCATCCCAACTCCCAGTCCACGCACTCGCACCTAAGATGATGGAGATCCAGCGTGAGTGCTCCTAACCCGTCCCCATCCCATCCCATCCCAGCCTCCCCTCAAACAGCGAGAGGCTTCCCAAGACCAAGTTTCTCACCACGTCCCGAGAAATTGTTCAAACTCTGTCACTTCACATAAATTACCACCAAATCCCCCTGCGAGTTCGCCATGCACCGTCGAATCGCAATGGCAGACACATGTCCGAAGAAGCGGAAAAAAGCACCAGTTGGTGAGGAATAACTACGTGCATTTCAAATGGGAACCCGTGAAGAAGAACAGCTCCTCTCCCCCCCCATCATCGCCGAACTCTCACCGTTACCCCCTTCCCTCCCTCTGTCACCGCGCCATTCTCACCACATCTACTCCCTTCTCACCACCGCCACCCCTTCCTCTTCATCATCGTATGTTTCCTCCTCCCAAAGTCCGGGTTCAGGGGAACTTTAGCGCCTCTTATGAGTTTCCTCCAGTGGCTGGTGTTTGGGAGGTGCTCCCACGCTACATTCATTAGTCGCCCGCCATCTACCCATTATTCCTCCCCTCCAGCCTAGGTATATAAATAACCCATCCTCCATTTATCCATTAATCACCCAACCTGTCTTGCGCGCACAGCTACCATTGTACGCATGCGCACTAAGTATCTAGACCCAAACGAACTGCACAGCGGATATTTTGCCATTGATTGACTAATATATTCCGATCCCACTTCCATTTTCTCTACCCAATCTCTGCAAAACATTCCCCCACTGCCTCTAAACCACGAAAACTCCCCACTAACCCCAAACGCCCATTCCCCAACCCAACCCAGCCCATCCCTTCCACCCTACCTCATCCCCCCAAAATCCAACTTCCTCGCCACCGCCGGCCGATCCTCACTCCCCACCACCCCCGGCCCCCTCCCCAAATCCTTCCCCACCGCCTCCCCTCCCCCCCCCTTCCTCGGCAAATCCTCCTTCTTCGTCGGCCTCGGCTCGCAGCTCCACCACGGATGCTCCAGCACCGCCTGCGCCGTAATCCGCGCCCTGGGGTCCAGCACC
The DNA here is from genome assembly GCA_001662645.1 of Pseudogymnoascus sp. 03VT05. Classification (NCBI taxonomy): domain Eukaryota; kingdom Fungi; phylum Ascomycota; class Leotiomycetes; order Thelebolales; family Thelebolaceae; genus Pseudogymnoascus; species Pseudogymnoascus sp. 03VT05. The sequence goes on along the minus strand of KV459386.1, from coordinate 60,659 downwards.
AGCATCGCCATCAGGAGATCCACGCCCTCGTGCCCTGCAGTCCCGAAGGTCCCGAGGTAGGTTTCGCGGCCCCTGACGGGGTTGTGCGGCTCGGGGACGGTGTATTCGGGGAGTTTGCTGACGCCGGGCCAGACTTCTTCTGTTGGTGTTCCGATTGCTTGGCAGATCAAGCTGATTTGGTGAACCTCGGTGTCACCAGCCAGGTACGGCGTGCGGATCAGCAGCTCCGCAAATACCAGCCCGACGGCCCAGATATCGACGGCGCCGGAGTAGTGGCGCGCGCCGAAGAGGAGCTCGGGGGGGCGGTACCAGCGCGTGATGACGTTGCTGGTCATTTGCTTATAAGGATCCGCAAATGCGCGGGCGAGACCGAAATCAGCGAGTTTCACCATTCCATCGGCGGCAATGAGCAAGTTATTAGGCTTAATATCGCGATGCAGCACCGCGTTGGCGTGGCAGAACCACACAGCGCGACTAAGCATACCCATCCAAGCCTTGATATCCGCAGCACCATATCGCACGCCCTCGACGTCTTTGATAAGCATCTCGAGATCGCCGAGGGGGAGGAACTCGAGGACGAGATTTAAGTTCTGGTCGCGCGAGGAGAAGACGGAGTGCAGGGTTATGATGTTGGGATGGGACAGCTCTTGGAGGTGCTTGAGTTCGCGGACGGCGTCAGGGGCGAGACCTTCGGTGTACTCGGCTTGGATTTTGATCTTCTTGATCGCGACGAAGTGGGTGGGGTCGCTGCGGAGGGTGCCCAGGTAGACGTTTGCGTAGGTTCCCTCTCCGAGTTTCTTGCCTGGTGGAGGGGTTAGCTGTTGTTTGGGAGCCTGGGTGGAGGGGGGATGGAGGGACCTTTGATGTATTTCGCTTTTTCTTCCATGTTCAACTGCTCAGCCAGATCAGGCGCAGCTTCGGGAATCGGCGACGCATTTCCTGAGCTGTTCTGGGCCTTCGTTGCTGCGAAGAGCTTTGATCTTGCCCCAGCTGGACTCCTGCCTTGGTCTGCGCCGGGCGCGGCTACAATCAGCGGAGACAGCGCCATATCGGCTGTGTGTGAGTTGTAGCTATAACCGTCGTTCTTTCAGGCGTACATAACATGCAATCCTTCAAGTCAACACAAATAACATCAAGATAAGGTCATCAATCCACGAACGTGAAAGTCGAACTCGCCCCAACTTTTCCGCCTCGTCGTCTCTCATTCGCCAGGCTCCTCCCGGATACACAAGGCTGACAACCACCACTCCCCAGTTTTTCCGCTCCCTCAGGTCCGTACCAGCTTACATAAGCAACCGGCCAAAAACAGTACAAGCTTAAACTTTTCGAACCATCAACGACGACAACACCTCCAAGCTCAATCGCAGCGTCCACAACCACATACCGTGCGTCCCCCCCTCCCATCTACACATCAATTCCCCAACTAACCCCCCCCAGAAGTCCACGGCAACACCGCCAACGACCAACACAATGTTCGCCCGACCCGCCGCCCACCGCGCAACCACCTCCCTCCTAACCACCACCACGACACCCTCCCTCACCCGCGCCCTACACGCCCGCATTCCCCAGCAGCCAATCCCGGAACCAACCCCCTTCGTCCCCGACGTGCCAACATTCCTCTCTTTAATCGGACGTAACCTCTCCCAACACGCCTCCAAGATCCCGACCTGGGAATCGCTATTCCGCCTCACCTCTCCGCAGCTCCGAGACTTGGGGGTCGAGCCCGCGCGCGCGCGTCGATATCTGTTGGCGTGGAGAGAGAGGTTTCGTAGGGGGGAGTATGGGCCGGGGGGTGATGCGAAAGTAGTAGAAGAAGGTGTTGCGAAACTGAGAGTTGTGGAGGTTGAAGGGGGAGTAGCGGAGGGGACGGCGATTAGGACGGCGGGGATGAAGAGGGTGGCTGTTAATGGGGAGGAGGAGATTAAGGGGGTTAGAGTGAAGGGGGCGCAGAGGGTGGTGGGAGCACATGTCCTGCCTGTGAAGGGGGGGGCGCAGATTAAGGCCGCGGAGGGGTTGTGGGAGATTAGGAGGGGGAGGAAGATTGATGGGGGGGAGAGGAGGAGGGGGGGGTGGGGGAGGGGTGGGGGGTGGTGGGTGGAGGGGTGTGGGG
>KV459386.1:0-58539 GCA_001662645.1 Pseudogymnoascus sp. 03VT05 | reverse complement strand
TGGGATATTGGGGGGGGGGGGTGTATGATAGTGAGGCTTTGTAAATATACTGTACGGTTCCACTGACACTCCTTTTTCAGTGACTGATGACCACCTCCCTCTCGTCGTCCCGTCTGCATTCCTCCGACATATTTCCCTTACTACAAGACCCTTCACTCCCTTCCCCCCGTCCTCCCCGGCCCTCCCGTCCTCGGCCCCATCCCGCAGACCGGCCCAGACCGCACCATCCAAGCAAGGCACCAAGACGCAGCGTGGCGCATGCACGATGCCATGGGACGAGCTAGGCAGCAGCGGGCGTGCATGCAGATGTCAACGGTTACGCCTCGGCGTGGAGGTGCGGCTGAGGCGTGCTGGCGCTTGTGGGGTGCTTCTGTCAGGGGAAGGAGGGAGGCGGGAGGAGGGAGGGGTGGCGTAAGGGGGGGAGGGTAGTGTCAGGACAGTCAGTGTGTTTGGCATTGTGAATACATGTCTAGTACTATCTGACAGATCTCCGGATACAGTAGCTATTACCTGTCATCCTCGTGTATAATTCCCCAGTATGCCTCCCCTGCAACTAAATCCCTTCCTCCTGCACAAATTCTCCACGCCGAGAACCGCGCCACCTGCTCCTACACCCTATCCCGTCCCGCCCATCCTCTTCTCGGTCTTCTTCCCGCCCCCATACCCCCGGACCCCCTTCCCCATCCAGCCCCCTCGCCGGCGCGGCGCGCAAACCGGTGGGGCGTGGACGGTGCGTGCATCTGGATCTGCATGTGCAGCAGTGCGGTGCGTTGCGGCTGGATGCCTGTGTGTCTGCATGTGTGACAGCGGCTTGGATATGTGGCTCACTCATGTCTGTGTTTGAGGCGCGGGGCTTGTGGTTCGTGGTGCGGGACGGGGGTATGGGGGGTAAGGGCGAAGGAGTAGAAAGTGAGAAGAACAGGGAAACTAGAGATATTAGAGGCCAGAGGGTAAAAGCAGGGGCCGCAGGTGAGGCGTGCTGCAGCGGCATGGACCGCCTGGCTACCTATCAGTGCATTGGTGTTTTCTGGATGCCTACTACTAAACTCCATGCAGGAGACGGGGTGCCTCGGCGTGGAAATAGTGCGGGAAGTGGAGGTGTGATGTCCAGGATCTTGAGTCTGGGATTTCATGTCAGGTCAGGGTATAGAGAGATGGGATGGATGGATAGACTTTCCCGGGTAAGGCGGAGGGATAGAAGACCTCGTAGCGCGCGCGTGGGGTCCGGGTCCGGGTTTGGAGCTTACAATTCGATCGCTGCACAGAATCGACAAGGATCTAAACTAAGGATCTTAGTGTAAGATATGTGAAAAAAAAAGATGGAATGAAGAGGAGGCGCAGGGGGGAGCTGTGGTTTAGTCCCTCTCGGCGGGCTCACTCGCAGATATACGCCCCTATCCGTCTTAGCGCGGGGCGTCTACGTTGGGTTTGTGCATCCAACTCGGACACCACATCCTGAGAGAAGTGCGTGAATTACCTCTTCCGCTTCCCCCATCCCCTGTTCGTTCGCAGTCATTGTCGCCTACCCATACCCAATAGTCCTGCATACAGGCAGCGGTTATCCCACCCCAGGCCTGCGTATCGGCGGCTGGGCGGTTTCGTGGGTGATGCGATTCGCGTAAGCAAGGAGGTGATAAGAGCGTTTATCGCACGGACCGCGGCGGTTGATTATCCCGCCGCCGCGTTGGCGGCTGGGGGAGCTCGTGGACGGAGTAGGGGCCGGGGTCGGGGAAGGGAGGTGGTCACCTCCCCCATCCCCGGGCTGAAACTCAGCCTCGCCTCACCTTGCCCGTACACCACCCACACACACCCACCACCCAACACACGCCCAACCCAACCCTCAGGGATCACCTCCAACCACGCGCCTGCACCGCATCCATGCACACCCACCCCCTCCCCTCGCATCGCGCGACAGCGATGCGAGATGCGAGATAATCGGCGGATCTTTGGTCCTTGCTGACATGTCTTGGATGTGTGTGTGCAGGGGGTGTGGGAGTAGTGTTGTGTGGTGAACTGTGGTGTGAAATGTGTGTGCAGGGTGGGAGAGCGTGTGGTGCAGGGGGGGGCCATTTGGTAAGCGTGCCTGTGTACTCGGTGAGAGAGTGGCTGGAGGGGATTGGAGGGAGGCTTGGATTATTCAGCTGCGTGGCGATGCTTGGGGTGGTGTGTGGGGATGGTTTGTGTGAGTGCGTTTGCGTGAACGAGGTACACGATCCCCACCCACGCTCTGCACACGCCCAGGTCGCGTCCTCACGTGGAGACGGGACTGAACTTTCCTCCGCGCCCGTGGCCGTGCAACTGAAACCATCGTACATCGTACATGCATCTATCTCCCCGCCTGCCTACTACTCGAGTAACACGCCTCCACGTTTCCGCCCTTCCCTCCCCCCCCCCGGTCACCCATGCGCACTCCACGCCGGCCACGTCAGGGAGGGGGGGGGATTAAGGTGATGATTAATCGGGGGAGGAGGATTCTATTTCCGCCTTCCCGGCGTGGGTGATCTGCGGTTGTGCGACGTGCCTCACCGGTACAGTGCGGTGCAGTGCAGTGCGGCGCATGGGAACTCGTTGCGATCGAATCCGAAGGCACCACAATAGTAGGATGAGTGAGTCGGATACATACACACAGATGATCTCCGGCTCGGTACTATACTCCACGGCGCGGGGGGGTTTACGAAGACAGCGCACCGCAGGATACTGCCCGATGTAGGCAAGATGACCGCCCCGGTTCGGGTTCCTTCGCATTGGAACAGCAATGTTACCACTAGATCGAGCGTATAGTAGTAAGCAATAGCATGCGGTATACGGTACGGTAACGATCTAGCCCCATCATAGGTCCCCTCGTAAACCCCCCTCTTGCGATCGCCGAGCCCGCCCTCCGCCAGCCAGCCGCCTGCAGCCCGAAAGCGGAGACGAAACGAAACAGACAAACCAGAGTTAATTGATTGTTTGTTCGAAATAGTGGGAAAGTAACGTTGTGAAGCTTCACCGTCACCCGGCCCAAGCAGACTCCCCGGCTCCACGTGAATGCCCTGCTTTAGGCCAGGATGGATGGATCCAGACAGCCCGCCAAGACCCTGCCAAGATGGACTAAGCACGCGCTAGAGGTGTGTGGCCCCGGCTGGAAGGCAGACCTGAGGAGTGAGAGAGTATTAAACAATGGCGCTAGTAGGGGTTAGAGGGGGGGGGCGGGCGGGGGTGGAAGAGCTGTGGAAGAGAAGAGAGAGGGATTGCGGGCAGGGGAGAGGAGTGGGAGGGAGATGAAGACGCTCGTATGCGGTGGCCAATCAGAGGGGAGAGGAGAGGGCGATGGACCAATCGTATTATCTACCTTAGCCCTAGCCCCACTATCGTGCCCATCACATCACTCACTGACTGAACTGGCATCATCTCTCATTCATCTGCCCCACATCGACATCCGCACCCCTGGCACCACAGGCCGGTAAAAAGCCTGACGTCTCTCCGCGCTAGGCTGTTTTCGCGACAGCCGCACGTCAGTCTGCCTAGGCTAGGGCCGTTTTTCTGGGTTTGTGGTGATCGCGCTTGCTGGTTTGGTGGATGTGGATGTGGATGTGGATGTGCGAAGATAGGTATGGGTATGGGTATGGGTATGGGTATGCACGGCCTAGTTGATTACTTACTTTTGTTATGTCACTCACTCGATGCTTGGGATGTCACCTTTTTCTTCAGCTGCCTGGGCTTGGACTGATTGGGATGTATTTGGGTGAGGTGTTAGTAAGAGTAAGAGTAGGGATAGACGCGAGGGGTGAGAGTAAGAAAAAGAGAGGTGTAAGAGTAAGAATAAGAATAAGAGTAATACTAACCCGTGACTTCCCTCAGCTCCCCTCTCTGCCTGCAATATGACTCGATCGGGTCTCGATCTGGCTCTATCGCTGCTCCTCTCTCACACCAAACGAAGAAAAGACGCCTTGACGCCTTGACGCCTTGCGCCAATCCCAACCCCTGCCCCTTCCCTTACCCTCGGCTGTTAGAATACCCTGTAAAAGTTCCCTTCATCATCATCCTTCTCGCTTGTCATGCTCTTATTTCTCTTATTTCCACCCCCTGTCACCTTTCTTATCCACCCATTGTCACAATCATCTGTCCCTCCTCCCCCTGTATTTCTTCTATTTCTCTCTATTTCCCCTCTCCCCTCTCTCCCCTCTCTCCCCCACTATCCTCCATCCAGTTAGTCGCCCTCAACGCTGGTTCGTGTTGGTCTGTGCACAAGGCTGTCCTTCAAACCCTCAACCCCACTTTCTGGCTCTCTCAATCCCCTCTTCCACCTGTCATCGCTCCCGAAACACGGTTACCTGCTCGCCGTATCTTCTTTGGGGAAATGTACTTGGAGCTAAACGGTAATTTACTACTATCCCGTAAGTACTATCCCCGATTCTATTACTCTATTTCCTCACTCTCTTTCTTCTCCCCTCCTCTCCCCTCCCCTCCCCTCCCCTCCCCTCCCCCCCTCTATTCCCCCACCCCTGCTAACCCTACCCCCCTCCCCTCCACCTATTACTTACTCCTCCTCCACCATCTTCAAATCTCCCCCCATCACAGCTCGCGCCTATTGCTCCGCCACGGCTTTTTTTATACTCCCTCTCCCCCATACAGCCATACAGTCACATCAAGTCACCTGCTACGCCCTACCTGTGCTTCTTCGAAACAATGATCCAATTTTAGGATCACATCTCGGGGAACTGAGAACATGGGAACCTAGGACAAAAATTATCCCATCACCATCTGGCCTCTCTGCTCTTGAACTTGATATAAAGATGCGCCCCAGACGCCATCGAAGCTCCTTTCCTCTTCCATCCTCACCATCATCTTCACATTCCACCTTCACTTTCTCATCTCCATCTCCATCTTCACATTCATCACCACCATCGCTAGCACCCATCACAACGACCACAGCAGCACACCAGCTCAGCTCCAACCAAAGCTCCGCTCCACTCGTTACCTCACAATCACCACCACCTGCAAAGCGCAGACGCCTCCTACCAAGAACAAGCAAACACACTCGCTGCCGCCCGCCGCCGCCACTCGCAGCCCACGCGGGCCAGCAGATGTCCACTCTCCCCACGCCGCCCTCGCACGCAACACCCACGCCCACCTCGCCCAGTTCTCCGCTTCCACAGCAGCAGCATCAGCAAGCTACCAGCCTACCACTTATCGTCGTTAAATTGCCCACCTGTTCGCCGCCATCGCCGTCCGAGTCCTCGTCAGGATCTAGCACCGAGACCGAGATGTCTGATCGTAGAGAGAAGCGTGAGGGGGGTTCGAGCGGGAAGTCGGGAAGCTCGAAGGGGAATTCCAAGTCTAGTAGTTCGAAGACGGGGGGGAAGATGGCGCAGAAGGATGATTGGAGTGGGGTGAATGAGCCGGATGAGAGAAGGAGGATTCAGAATCGGTTGGCGCAGAGGAAGTTTCGTATGTTCCCGTCTTGTTTTACATCTTTATCATTTGTGGGTGAGGAGAACATAAAACTAACAATTGCTTTCTACAGGCGAAAAAGCAAAAGACCAAAAGGAATCCCGCGACCGCGACGCGGAGAACCAGCTCCACGCGGGCTACTCCTACACCAGCCCCGACCCGGACGACCTCGGTCTTGAGTCCGAGCTCTCCGGTCTCCCCTGGGGCGGTCCCAGCATGCGCCATATTGTCGAGCGCGGCAAGGCGACGCAGGGAGGGTCGAGGCAGGGGAGTCGCGATTACAGTTTCTATGAGTATGATGGGGCTGGGAGGGGTGGGAGCGGGAATAGTCGTGGGAGTGATTCGAGATAGACGTTCTTTTAGAGGGAAGGTAGAGAAGAAATGATTGATGGAACGGACACTCGCTTTTGAAAGAGTTAGACGAGATGCGAGGGGACTTTCTCATATGAGACACGGACATTCGCTAGCCAATTCGCGAAGGATATAGGGGCGAGACGCTCGAAGGGAATACACTCGCTAGCCAGGGCTCCGAGGGGACAGATTGGATATCAGGATAGAGAGGAGGACGCGCAGGCACAGAGACTGAAAGAGAGACAGAAGACAGATAGACACCCAACCGCGTCGCCGGGCTCGTGTACTACTACACCCACGACGCACCGCAAACGACCGACAACGACGCAACGCGAGTTTTCTTGACACTATCATTAATTTTTACATTTGTTTTTATTATCTGTACGCGGATAACGGCGAGAGCTGCCGATTTTTTCACTTCTTTTTGATGGAGCGGAGGAAGGGAGGAGGGGGATACTTGTGTGTTTTAGGTAGATGCGATGGAAGGGATTGGGGATTTAGGAATGGATTTCTTTGATATTTTTATTTAAGTAGTTTTTAGCCGTTTTTATTTTTATATAGATAGACCTCTTTACTCAGCAATCAGAATATCTTCACTTCACTCCACTCTACGTTTTATTTGCCCTTTGAATATCGGGATTTACTGATAATAGAGGGGAGAGAGTGATATATCGAGCCGCTGTGAGAGCATCTACGAATACTCCCTCATCCCTATCCCCATCGCATCCAACCCACCCCCCAAAATCCCATTAAACCCCCCTCCCTCACAACCCCATCCGGCGTCTCCGAACCACATATACCCCCTTACCCTCAAAAATTAATAATAATACCTGAAATAAGTCCCATCCACGTACGCGTGCTGCCTACACTGCCCTCCCGTCGCCTGCCAGGGGCATACCGTTGGCTGGTGTTGGCAGTCGTCGCCCGTCGGCGCGGAGGAACCTGCGTGCCGGCTCCGAGAATCGCGGTTTGGTGCGAGAAATGCGATGGTGGTTGTGGTGAATTAAGCGAGGGATGATGGATAGGCAAGGAAGGGCGTGGTAGGTGGAGAAAGTTTGATGGGGAAAAATCAGAAAAAAAAATGAACAAAAAAGATAAACGACCCTCATCGGACTCGAACCGACAACCTCAGTCTTAGGAGGACCACGCGCTACCATTGCGCCAAAGGGCCTGTTTTGATGGGAGGGATGGGTGGAGAGGGGTATTTATTCGTGGGTCACTGACAGGAATTTGCGTACAATTAAGAAACCCCGTTGTACCAGTCATCATACATACCCTTCCGTTTCATCTGTCTCCTTCCTCCTCTTCCCGCCTGCCCGCCTCAACGCCACGACCACAAAACCAGGCGATGCCGGGAGCCTTTTCAGAGAGTTGGCGATGTCATCCTCATCCGGGTGGATATGGAGGAGGAGGAGAAGGGGAGGAGGCGAGGAGGTGAGGAGGTGGAGAGGGAGAGGGAAAGGGAAAGGGGGTATGGGAGAGTTAGAGTATATATTACGGACAAGAATAGACAGTAAAATGAAATCAATTGAACACTATATGCGTGTGTTAATCGGAAAAAAAATGTTGCTTGCAGTTACTCCGCCCGTCCTGCGCAATTTCCTCCTCTCGCTCTCCTTCTTCAACTCGTCCTCCGTCTTCTGTATCTTCTCGCTGGGCTTCGAACGACTCTTGCCACCCCCGGATGTCTTGCGTGGTGTGTATGGCGCCACCGAATCGTCGTCGTCGAGAGTTGTTGGGATGATCGTCATTGAGGTGCGCTTGCCACCGCCGAAATCCGAATTAATTGGCACCAAGACCCCAAGGAGCCGCGACTTCCATGGTTCCTGGTTTGGGAGGTCCTCCCATTCCCTGTTGAGGGCAAAAGCAGATTGATGCCCCCCTCCCCTCTTCCCTAACTCCAAGCCCCGGACGTCTCTCTGGAGAGAGAACGCCTTCTCCGCCGCTGCAACCAAGCATGACCTCGTCCATTCGCGCAATGTAGCCATATCAGGAGTCTCGGCGCGCAAAATCTCGTCGTAATCAATGCTCTCTGCCAGCGGAGCTACGAGCCATCTCGTCATCTCGGGGTCCTTGTCGGTAAATCGCTCCCAGGTCTTCATCCTCGCTTCGATCTTCTCCCTGCTCTCGGCCTCTCCTGGTTGTCGCTTGGGATAGTCTTCATAGAGTTGCCATCTCGCCATTATTTCATCCACCAATTTTCCCGTCAAGACATCGCGGTGTAGTTCTTTCTTTATGGCCTTAAGCTTTTGTATCCACTCCTCTGGGCTAAAAACTTCCAAGACGTTTTCCATTGGCAGACTGCACTCGATGTCCTCTTGGCGACACGTGTGTGTAGTAAGGTATGCGACCTTGAAGAGCTTCTTGGCGTACTGGGATATAAGGATCTGGCAGCGCTCTCTGTCATTGACAGGGTCGAATCGGGTGAACTTCATGGCGGGAAAATCCCAGATCTTGCCGTCAACGATCGCGTGGACATTCTTCAGGGTGCTCATTGATTGAGAAAGCGAAGACATGACGTAAATCATATGTTAGACAGTCTAGAATGAAGTTTAGAATAAAATGTGTAGAAAATGACTAGCGTGTTGTCAATCCTAAGTAATTCCAGTCGAAAAAAGAATTCACTCAAGGTGATAAATTTACCCCCCACCCCCAATTATAAGCGGCCACGAACTGTAAGCGGTCACAACAACTTCTTTATTTCAATAATCCACAACAACTTTACCTTCCTCAAACAACCACAACAACAAAATTGAGGATTTTTTTTTTGCTGTTATTCAAATCTACGCATTCGATCCAAAGGTATTTATAACTGCTTTGTTTATTTTATTTCATATACTAATAATATATAGATGGAGCCTCCAAGAACACCACCTCCAACCCAGCGAAAGCCCAGTCAACAAAAGCCTGGCCAACAGAACAATACACGAGGAAATCTCTTTGCGAACAATGGCGACGACTTGGAAAGCCCAGTGCCAAAGCAAGTCCCATCGGTCTCCCATGAGCTACACACCACCAATGCGGCTTTCGAAGCAACCAAAAAGAAACTCGAGGCCTCAAAGGTAGCAAAGATTTGGAAACCAATTAGCGCCCAGGCGTCAAAGTTCAACTTGGTATGACACGATATTCATACATTTATATTTATATACTAATAATTAATAGGTGGAAGAGCAAAATGAGCCGGCGTTCGTTTCAATGGACGCGCTGATTACATCGCATTTTGCTATCGCTGGAGAGCTGGAGCCGATCGAAACGAAGTCAGAGCCCCTTGAATCGTTGGCTCTACCAGATATATGCTTGCAGTTTGTAAGAGCCACGGAGCTTTGGTTCCACCACCTCCCCAAAGAGGAGATCCACTCGTGCTTACCTGTGAATGCGGGAAAGCTAGGTCGTAAAGACCATAGCTTTATCTATTATGAGCGTGAAGTCACCGAATACGCCAGATCAGTGTCCAGAAGAACCCTAGACAGAGGATTCCGCTTATCGTGCATGCTCATTGAGAGCGGACAAATACACGAGTAGACTTTCTTAGGCGCCTCTACCATCCTCCCAGCTGGGAGCAAAAGCCAGATCTGATGGCGTAATAAAAACCGGCCATCTATAATCCGAGGGGCAAACTCCTCGTGGAGTACATGTGTAGTGTCGAAAATACCGTGAATTAGAATAGAGTAGAAGCCAGATAGTGAAGAGAGTAGCTCATCGCAATTAAGGCCGCTGTGATACAGCTTCATAGCTAAGAGAAATGTAATAGAGTTGAATCCATTATATATGTGCCATTCGGTAGATGCTGCATACTCTGCTTTTGTGCACGGTAATAAACATTCTAGCTGTGCTCGACTATAGAGAATCTCACAGTCAAGGCATAGGATGTGCCGTGGTAGGTCTCTCTGTAAGAGGTCTAAAAAGACCGGTCTATTAAGTCCATCTGGCTGGTCTTCATGAAGCTGATTAAGGTATTGGCTCCCTAAGATGGACCAGATTGACCGACAGGTCAAAGTGAATGAGACGGCGGCTGAGAGAGGGAGGAATGCAGCTATCGACTGGATAACCTCGACAGGTAACTGTTTAAAATGCGAGTTACCGAGGCTGTTTGGCGGAGGCGTGGGCATTTTTGATACAGAATCTTTATAATGGACTCTTCAGAGCGCTCGTGTATCTGCCTGTTTTATGATTGAAGAGGGGATGGTAGTGAGGACAACATGGTGCAATTTAGGTTGCTTCGGGATGGGATAGTATATTTAATCCACATGATTTCGGATCATGCGGTGTGAGAATAGTCGAACTATACACTAAATATCACTTAGACTAGTATATGGCTCTATATGTTGTAGTGGCAAGACTAGAAAGGGACGCTATGAACCCTCTGTTTCGTGCATCACATGTCTCCAAGTGGTTTTCCTTGGGATTGTAATCTTAACGTCTTTGGCTTGGCTTGACAGGTGTGGCGCCATCTGCCTCATCAGCTCGCCGGGAGTCTCCGTCACAGAGGTGTCCATCTTTCAGTGGAGGTAATTATCTTGTATTTACAAAGAACCAAGTTACAGAGGGTATGGTTCTGCAGCGATGGTAGGGATGCCCTTGGTTGGATATTTCGATATGGTCTGTTTAGTTACATGACTAGTATGAGTGACTCTTGTCCCATTAGCGGAAGCTCTTCAACTTTACTATCAAAATTGTTTAAATGGGTTCGCTTATTAAATTTGAAGAGGACAATAGCCATAATATTATTTTTACTATGATATTAATCCCTTTGCTATAATAATTTCGTTCTTCTCGTCATAGTCGTCGCCGTCGCAATCACGTGACACGCATGCATTCTCATCCAGACTATGATATATTTGACATAAATCACCCGCGAACTAAAATAGCCACGTACTAAAATAGTTACAATATAGAAGACACCATACGATAGTTTAAATGACACTATAACACTAATCGTTTGACCTGTGACTACTCTAATCGATCGTGTGCTATCTTCCATTTGTCTACTGCTCGATTCCCGGCCTAGCTTAATTCCGTTCGATTTCTCATATCTCATTTCCCATTCTAATACCCCATCATGTCGAACAGAGTCCCACCACAAATGAAAAAAAGGAAACACATCGTAGCAGACGCCTCATTTCTCGAACAGGCATTTTCAACCAAGCCGGACGACTACGAGGCTGCATGGGAGGCATTAAAAGCTCAATATGAGAAGGGCACCAAGCCATATGCGCGCTTACAGACGGTAATACTCTTGCGTGGCCAAATTAATACGAAACTAACGTATACAGATTACACCCAGCTCATTAGAGCTGAATGACGCGATGGATATGTTTGGGTTTTCGGGTGTCCAGGATCTTGACTTAGAGCAAGACCAGTCAACCTCAGTCCCGCGCTACCTACTCGCGGACATCGCGCGCGTTCAGTATGTAACGAATAACGGAGCAGGAAATGAGGCATACAGCCGCACAATTCTCGACCTCATATTGGTTACAGCAATGTACGAAGAGAGCATGCGGGCGGATCCTGATCGGAACAAACATCTAGCGCCCGTGCCGCACGCACATCCATCCGAGGACCCGGCGAGGCTAGAGTTGCTGCACGAGGTGCCATTAAGCACCGAAGTTGTTCACAAAGGGGAGAATAGGCTGCTGAGCGGCTATGCCGACTATACTTTATTCTATAATAGTTTCACCTCCGACGCTCTCGCAACGAACTTGGTCATCGTAGAAGCAAATCGTAGGGGCTGCACCGATCTTGCCCTCCCACAGCTCATCTCTTACTTGGGAATCGTCCACAAAGCACGCCAAGAGAAGAAGAAGGAGAACGCTGTAGTGTACGGAATTATTTCAGATGGCAACGTGTTCCGATTCTGTAGAGTGACGAACGACGGAAAATACGGCCAGAGTGGCCTGCTTGAGTGGAGCCGGATTTCGGAGAGAGGGAAGATATATTCCATGATCAGTTCCATGATCCGGACAGCAGCATTATCCTCACCATCGACAACACCAATTAGGGACCCGAGCCGCCGGAGGCTTGTATTGTCTGCCTTTGGCAGTGCGTCGGAGAGCGACTCTGCGAAGTTGGATTTTGGCATTGAAGAGGCGAAGTTTTGGAAGGTTGATGAAGAGGAGCTGGATGAATACGAGATCATCGGTAGAAGGGGCTTTGAATAGGAGGTTATAAGGACTTGTTTCTGGTTATCGCAAGGTTATTACTTGCGATTATGGTGTATTTTTTTTTTCTTTTCCTGCTTTAACTTTATTTTAGACCCGAGACTGTGGTCTCTTCAACTTTAGTATTGAAATTATTCTCAAACAGGTTCGCTTAGTAAAGTTGAAGAGGGCAATAGTAGACTAATTTTTTTTTATCTCTCATTCTCTACGATATATTACTATAATATTCCCATAATAATTTCAGTTTTATCATTATGGTCGTCGCTTCCACAATTACATGACACATATACATTCTCATCTAGACTAATAGATTTAACGTAAGTTACCCGCGAACTAAAATAGTTAAGCTACTATTATAGTACAGAAGGAGTTATATAATATTTCGTACGGTAATCGTGATGTGTCATGATCTCTAAGCAACACTGTCAACTGCGATTAAATAGCTCTGTTACTTTGCTAACTCCAACCGTTGAATCGCTATGGCAGACACACGCATGAAGAAGCGCAAGAGGGGCGTTGATTTAGAGGAGCTTTCTAAGATATTTGCTGATGAACCAAAGGATATGAAGGCCGCATGGGCTGAAGTGAAGGAGATGATCGAGGATGCCAGGAAGAATACAACCGGATACATCCCAAATGTAAGTCTACTCCTATTCGATGGTACCAAGCTTACATTTCTAGCTCGCACCGTCGTCGTTGGAATTTGACGAGGCCCTCGAACTCTTTGGGCTGGAGAACGCCGGGTCTTTCAGCTTCGATGATGAGCTGGAGACCACAGTACCCGGATACCTGTTGGAAAATATCGGCAGAATTTTAGCTGTCACCAACAGAATCGGTAGGGCAAACGGGGCCTTCTCACGAACGGTGTTGGACCAGATCATCATTGCCTCGATTTACGAAGAGGGAAAGGCCCGGTTGAATCCACAAGTCACCCACAGCCATCCTGATCCAGCTGCAGAAGAGCCGGCCGGGGAAGAGCCCGCACGCCTGCAATTAATCCACGAAGCACCATTGTCGAGAAAGGTTATGCATGGAGGGCAGCAGAAACTCCTTGCCGGCTTCGCCGACTACACTCTGTTATATGACGACTCAATGATCCGAGCGATGGCAACAAACCTTCTCATCGTTGAGGCTAAGCGTAAGAATGCAACCGACACTGCCTTATCTCAGTTGGTGTCATACATGGGAATCGTCCACGCGACGAGGAAAGATGAAGGAAAGACGAATAGTGTTATCTTTGGGCTTGCATCAGACGGAAATTCCTTTAGATTTTGCCGCATCGATAATGACGGCAAATTTAATAAATCAGGGCTTATGGAGTGGGGGCGCCCACAGGATAGAAACAAGATATACGGGATGTTCAGGGCAATCATTCGGGCGGCTGCTCTCTCATCCCCTAGCACCACCCCCATTAAGGATCCAACACAGCGAAAGCTCGTCCTCACGGCGTTCGGGAGCCCGGGGCGTGCAAACAGATTCGACTTTGGTCTTGGGCGCCTTCAGGTGTACGATCTCGAGGAGGCTGAGGACGGAGGATATGAGATTGTAGAGGATGAGGAGTAGGGTTATCGGGTTGGGGGGAAGGGGGGAAGGGCTCTTTAACTTTATTATTAAAATTATTTTTAAATGGGTTCGCTTAGCAAAGTTAAAGAGTAGTTATCCGTATTTTCCATTATCACAGGGTATATTTTAGCGTTTCACAATTATTTTAGTGTTCTCACGATCGTTTTCTTTTTGTCATTCTTAGTATTCTCCTTGTTACGCTTCGTTTGTACCCACAAAATGACGTGATAAATAAATGGGGGTAAACACAATAGAAAAGCAAGTCCTTTAATTATTTAGTGACATTTTGTAAAACCTACAGACACAAATTCAGTTTCTAGCGGTGACCCTCTGTATTAATATGAAATGGAATGCCGACGGGTGATATCTCGTGTAAATGGACGTCTATAGCAACTTTTGGACACTGTCCAAATCTTATGGTTAGCTATGAATATAGTAACATAATATATGCACTTACATTAAAGAGTCTTAATTAAGATCGAAGATTTTCCTTTAAGAGAGAGTGAGGTTGTATATATTACCATAGAGGTGTTTTTAGCGAACTTCATGTTTTATGTTCGCTACTTCAACCTTACATATTCTCTTGTTTCCCTTTTAACCTCTCCCCTTTAACCTCATCCCGTCCAACCGCTCCCGTCTAACGTCCCCCGTTTAATCTCTCTCCTTTAACAACCTACAAATAGGTATCCAGTAAATTGATGAGATTTGCATGTGTTCTACTTGACAGTATAGCATCTCAAGTGTTCCCGACTCATCATGCCACTACACATAGTCTGTATCAGGCGATGCCAAACCTTCGCCGCGCTTGTCTAATTTTGCAACTAAACTATGCCTACAGATAGTTTCGGTAGTAAATGTAGACAACGGGTGGATTTAGCGGATTTAGTAGGATGTAGTACCGTTTAGCGTTGCGTTAGCTGCGGTAGTGACATGATTCCCCACAAAGCGCCCCGACTTAGCGTTATATAAGGTATCTTGACAGCATCTACACCAATCCCCAGGCACAAGCACGATTTACCAGAGAAGATACTATACGCTCATACCGTTATCGTGTCGGCAAGATGGACGGAAGGAAAGAGAGGCGTGTGGTCGCTGACGCTGGTTTCCTCATCCAGGCATTCAAAGACAAACCGGTGGATTACAAATTGGCTTGGGAGAGGCTCCAAGAATAAGTCGAGGAGAATTTGAAAAGGCAGAATCAGAAAAAGGTCGCAACGGTTGCCCCATCGTCACTTCAATTACACGAGGCCTTAGGAATTTTCGGCTTCCAGGATGGAGCTGAACTGCTCCTCAGCAAGGACGTATACTCTACTCCCACATATCTCGAGGAGGCTATCGAGCGGATAAAATACGTAACAGGCAGTAATAGCCTCTAGAACGAGGCTTACTCGAGGACAATCCTCGACCAAATTCTTATTGCGTGTGTATACGAGGAGAACATCATATCGCAGAGGGGGGGTCGCAAGGAGCCCCAGGCAAAGTCCCACTCGCACCCACCGAAGCCGCAGCTGCCGGTTGACGAACCCGCTCGGCTTGAACTTTGGCATAAAACGCCGCTATCGAGGAGGGTGTTATATAAGGGCGAAGAAATAATACTGTCTGGATTTGCGGACTATTCGCTCTATTATGAGAGCCAGTCTAAGGAGGAGTTCGCAACAAACCTGGTAATCGTTGAAGCAAAGAAACTGGGGTTTGCGGACGGGGCCTTGCCCCAGCTTATTAGCTATTTGGGAATTGTGTCGGCAGCTAGACGTGAGCAGAGAAAGAGAAATGCCGTTGTGTATGGCATCGCCTCCGATGGAATCGTTTTTCGGTTCTGTCGGGTTGATAACGACGGCAAATTCAGCCAGAGTGCTCCTTTGGATTGGAGGATGAAAGGGCACAAGGATCGGATCTTCTCTACAACCAGAATGATTGTGAAAACAGCCGCACTGTCGTCCCTAAGCACGACGCCTATCAAAGATCCAGCTCTGCGACAGATGGTTCTGACTACATTTGGCAAGCCCAAGCCAGAAATTGACTTTGGGATTGGGTTGTTTGAGGTGGGCGAGGAGGAAGAGGATGATTATGTAATTATAGGTGGGGGTGGTAGAGCCGCGGGGACAGGAGCGGGGGAGCCGAGAGACGAAGAGCAGAGGGGCGGAGAGGGAGAGCAGCTTGTCGGTGACGACGAAGTGGGTGCTGGGAAGATTGCGCCGGAGGGCCACGAGATGGCGGAGGCTGGTGCAGAGGTGGAGGAAGCGGGGAATAGAAAGCGAGGCGACGATGAAGAAGACGGGGGTGTTGCTGGGAAGAAGAAAAGGGCTACTGGTGAATGCTGATTTGCGCGTATAGCTCGTATGTTTTAGCTTGTCTACCTTTGCTATCCAATTCAATGTATGTCTCTCTCATGTTGTAGCTCCGTTTTAAGCATGGAAAGCGTGCGGGCTTCTTCTTTTTGGGGGCCTGGTTTCCCATTTCTAGTTCCTGCATCCATTCTGACTTCACTACACTTTCTTCTTTACATGTGTATCACGCTGTTACGCTTGCTGCCAGGTTTCAACGCCGCGCGAAGCAGCGAAGCGGCCCCTCTCGCGTACGGCGGTGGTGAGAATAGTGTCGGTAAGAACGGTGTCGGTGAGAACATGGCAGCGAGAAAAAGGGTTAGTGAGAAAAGAAGTCAGTGCAGCGACAGGGAATAAAACGGCGACAAGAAAATAGATGGCGGCGAGAGAGGCACATTATTTGGGGAGGCAGATTGGTCAAAACGCACGCACATGTGCGGTAGGAAGCCTTATGAGACTCCCAAAGACTTCACCTGCGGGTCCACTTGTTGGAGCCACGATGTAGTTATTCTTGATGCGCATTCAAACAGCTCTATTAATCGGAAAGGCGCGGGTTCTGTCTATTTCGGCATGCGCCGGCTGATGTTTTTTCTATCTAGATATTTGTGACCCTCAAAATGGAGTAGAAAGTGTAGATGTAATATATTTTCGTCGGTGTCGTTTGTTCTCAATCACTCAGCGATGCTTGCACGGCATGGGGATACTAGACATAAAATAAGCATCCCAAGAAACAAATACCGACCAAAACCCCCTTGACCACCGACGACCTTGCAGATATGGTTGTGGATCTATAAATACCCCAAGGCACGAGACGGGATCAGATGATCTTGATCAGAGAGTTAACAAGATCAGTTGAATTCCTGTTCCATACGACAGTGGTGATAACATGTTTGTGTGTCCTCCCACGCATATCAAACAGTTCACGCAGCGCCAGGGCGGAGAGGTGTTGTATGAAGGGAGAATGGGGCAGTGAGAAAAGAGGGTGGTGACAGGGGATGAAACGGCGACGAGAAAACGGATGGTGGTGAGAAAAGCACAGCTTCGAGAAAATGAACAGCAAAGCACATGAAAGTAACAGCGACTGATAGAGCCCCTTCATGAAAAATAGAGGTAAGGATACCACTGCCTTCCATTGATCACTATACCAGAAGAACTGTTTTGAAAGGGCGATAAGTGACCCGGAATGTGTGGCCCTTATATCTTCACTGGAGAATCGCAGTGTGGCTTTGAATGGGAGGCATGGAAAACTTTGCACAAGATTATGGGGGTATATTCTATACATGCACATAACAAAAAGCACGCTCGCTGCACCAAAATCTAAGTCCCATCCCATCCCACCCCAACCCAACCCAAACGCCCAAGCCCACGCCCCCGCCAGTTACACCCTCCCATTCACCCCCCCCTCCTCCCCCACCGGCATCTGCATATTCATACTCACCCCCCTCCTCCTCCACCCCAACCTCTCCCTCAACTCCCCCCTCCCCCCCAACCCAAGCGCCAACTCCTCCAACGACAAACTCGGCACGACCCACCTCCCCCTCGCCTTCCCCCTTCCATCCACTTCCTTCGCCATACTCCCCCTCGGCCCCTGGACTTCCGGGATCCACGCCCACGCCACGAGGGCTCCGATGCCCATTAGCGGCGCGAAGGCGATGAGGAGGTAGCCTAGGTGCCGGGAGTGTGGGTCGTTGATGTGGAGGGAGGGGAGGAAGGCGACGACGACTATGGAGCCCAGTTTGCCGAGGGAGGCGGAGATGCCGTGGCAGGTTGCGCGGTAGCGGGTTGGGAAGAGCTCGGCGGGGAGGATGAAGGTTAGGGTGTTTGGGCCTGCGGGGGGGTGTTAGTCTTGGTCCTCAAGTTGAGACGACGACCTGAGGTTGGATGGGGGGAGATGAGTTTGAGAAGGAAAAAGCAAAAAACATACCAAGATTAAACAACAACTGCACCAACACATAAAGCGTAATAGTAAGGGCATGCAAATCCGTATCCACAGCCCTAAAATAACTCCCCCCAATAACCGCAAAAAGCACCCCCATCCCCGCAAAACTCCACACCAACCACGCCCTCCTCGGCACATAATTAATCGCCTTAATCAACAACGCGCTCCCCACCAACGACCCCGCCGCATCCGTAATAATCGCCCTCACCCCATCCAGCCTCAGTGTCTCGTAAATCCCCTTCCCGGCATCCGCGGGGTTTGCCCAGCTGGGGATGAGCTCCTCGACTACTTCGACGCGTTTGGAGGACCAGAGTCGAGCGATTGTGCGCGGGTTGTTGATGCCGAGGCCGTAGAAGGCGAGGTCTAGCAGGAACCAGGTTAGGGCTGTGCCGGCGAGGGTGCGGTAGTTGCCTTCGGTCCAGAAGTAGCGTTTGAGTTCAGCCCAGGAAAAGGGGTCGGGGTGGGTGGGGGAGGTGGTGGAGGCCGAATTGGCGTCGTAGTCGTCGTCGTCGTCGGTGTGTGCGGTGAGGTGGGCGCTGTGCCGGGGGGGACCACCACCGCCGACTTCGACCATGTCCATGCTACCGTCTGAGACGGCGGATGCGGCGTCATCGTCGTCGTAGTGGGCACGTGGAAGCGGGCGGAGACTGGGTGTATCGTCGTCAAGACCGAGGCCGTTAGGTCTGCCGTCCTCATCAGCGGTGGGAACGGACCAGGGCTGGCGGAGGTATTGCTCTGTATCTCTCAGGGCGCGAGCACCGTCCTGGTCGACGTCCAGGGTGTAGCGCGGGGATTCGGGGATGGTGAGACGGAAGCCGATGGCGATTAAAGCGGGGATGGCGCCGACGCCGATGACCCAGCGCCAGATGCTGTCGACGATCTTTTTGGCCGCTTCGTCGCCGTCTTCCATAAGATGGAGACCGCCGGCGCGGCCGACGGTAAGGAGGACGATTAGCCCGACGAGGGAGGCCATTAGTTGGCCGATGGGCTGCATGATGAAGACGGCGGCCATCATGCGGGCGCGGGATTGGCGGGCGGCGAATCTGGGGAGGTTAGTCTTGGTTTGGAGGGAGTTGTTTTGCGCCTCTGGGGTTGGGTTTAGAAGCTGGACGTCTAGAAACCTACTCTGCAGTGATGACGGCGCTCAGGGGGTACTCAGCCCCTATGCCTACCCCCACGAAAAACCGCCAGAACATCATCCATGACAGGATGGACATGGAGTCATTATACCCCGCCGAGCTCTGTGCGACACCAAGGGTGCCGAAGATGACGACGATCAGCTCGAAGCCGTATAGTTTCCTACGCCCATATCTATCGGCGAGGAATCCAAAGATCAGCTGCCCGAGACATGATCCGACTAGCGTGATAATGTTGATCTTGCCCTCTCGGCCGGTGTTGTCATCAGGCCAGTAGACGAAGGCCAAACACGGGAGAATAACATTTGTAGCGAAGAGGTTGTATGAGTCGGTGAAGAAGCCCGAGGCGGCTACAGCCCACACCTGCCAGTCAAAGCCATTGTTATCGATATCACGGCAGATCTGCTCTCTCTTGTCGTCGTTGGTCTTTGGGGAATTTGTCAGAGGTGCGTTCGCGCGGCAGACGCCCAGCAGCGGATTTACTCACCGTATGGTGCCGGCCAACGTCGGTGGGATTGATCCAGACACGCATTGAGAAGATGGATTTGGGGGTTTAGAATGCCTATGAGGCTACATCATAAAGATGGAGGGCGAGCAACGGGCGGGCATGCGGCAGATAATATGAGGCCATAAGACGAGGGCACGTGTGGGGGGAGGAGACGTTCACGGAGCCTTGGACTTGGCAAGGCTCTCTCGGATGATCATAGCAGGTGTCTGGGGCGTCAAATCATGGAGTTGGGGGTCGGCACGACGAGGCTGGGAGGGGAGGGTGTGGTGTCGGGAGGAGGTGTATGGGATTATGGATGCGAGGAGGAAGAGGGTGGCCTGGGAGGATGGTGGTGGAGGGTGGTCTGGGTCGGCTGAGTCCAATAGTGCACGTACTTCCGTATTGTACTTTTGTGGATGTGTACGAACGCCTTGCTAAGGTGAGTAATGCGAGGGTAATGCGAGGATGGGGGAGAGGAGAGTGGAGGGTGAGCCAAGTGAGCCAAGTATGAGTGATATAATGAGAGACGTACGTAACTGGCACCGACCGGTGTGTTGGAAAGGGAGGAAAAGGGGGGGCGGGAAGGAGAGAGAGTGAAAGAGAGGCGGAAGCAGACAAAGAGAGATGAGGAGCAGAACTGTACTGTAGAGCACTTTATCGTGGATAGTATGGCTGGCTGGGATGGCTGGCTTAGTAGCTAGTATGATAGCTAAGCCTCAATTCCCAAAAGAGACGACTTGATATAGATGGCAGTAGTGTATGGAGTAGTGTGTAGAGTAGTGCGTAGAGAAGGGGCGGCTGAGTCGTCGGAGTGGTGTCCTCCTTGTCGACGGCCCATAGGGAATACATGGTCAGTAGTAGAGAAAATACATACAGTTTGGTGGTAAATGTGTAAGGAAACCGTGTACCATCGATGATAATATCCATGCTTTCGGTGTGCAGATGGGGCCAGATGAGAAATGAGACGTCAGAAATGAGCAGCCAAGGTACCCTTTCATACAATGTTGTGTGGTGGGGTACTTATACTGTCAACCCCCAAACCCGTAACTTACTCTGTAGTGCGAACCCTGGCCGCTCGTGCCGCCCCTGTCCGCCCTTGCCAAAGCTTAAATCCACTCACAGCATCGCATCCACCCACGTTCTCGCCGCCTCGTCCTGTGATAGGTCTGTTCTCACTTCGCTAACACCCTTTGATACTGGTCGTCGTGTCGTCGAGGTGCTTGAGATGCTGGAGCAGAGCAAGGTACATCTCATCTCATCTCGCTTTATTTACCATGCACTGTTCAGTATAGTACCACTGCCCTGTCTCTGTCTGCTGCAACTCTCCCAATAATCTCTCAATCTCTCAATAGTCTCGCCCTCAGCCACAATTCTAGTGCTGAATACTACCGCGTATACGCAGTACCACTCTGCATCCATAGTAACAGTGCTGCACGAATGAATGAAGCAAGGCTATCACCTCTCACCATAGTACTCTCCTTTGCCGCTTGCGCTACTGCAACACTTCGTCTTCCCTTTCCCAAACTACAAACAACACACACACTACTGACCCAGACCGAGCAAGGCAGGGGGTTCGGCAGGCCAAAGTAGTCTACCCATCTATCATCGTGAGTATACAGAGTATCTCCCCTCCCCCCATGGCTCCATGTTATGCCGAACTGACGATCACTCAGTCTTCCCGATTCCCGAGGCCACTTGACAGTCCTCCCTAAGACCCTGAGACCCCAATCATGGGAATTGACTCCTTCCCATGAGACAACTCTGCGGGATAGAGCGCGCTACTGTACCCACAGCAGATCCTGCCTGTCCTGCTGCACGACCACTTGCCCTAACGTAGGTCCCGCCACCACGGCCGCGTCCGTCCTGTCCGCAAAATCGCCGAACCATTGACTCGCTGCCTACCTGCCTGCCCTCCCGTCCCTCCCTCCAACGCTGTGCTCGGGCCCCCTGTTGCGCGCCATAGCCGCCATCCGATGTGCGCTGACCTGTGCTCTTTGCCAAGGTAAAGTCGAAGAGTACCAGCGGAGAATTGAGGACACTTCCCCCGTCCGTGGCTATCCTACTCTACCACTGGCTGGGCATGGGCAGGCGGGCAGTACAGTACTTTGTTACATGTCCTCCCTTCCTCGTTTTAGCTCCTTAACCACCATGCGCCTCCCAGACACTCACCACCACCCCCCCACATCCCACACGTCCCTTTCCTTCCCTTCCCTTCCCCCCACCCCAACTGCCCACGTCAACCCCCCCCTTC
This sequence comes from Pseudogymnoascus sp. 03VT05, assembly GCA_001662645.1. NCBI lineage: Eukaryota > Fungi > Ascomycota > Leotiomycetes > Thelebolales > Thelebolaceae > Pseudogymnoascus > Pseudogymnoascus sp. 03VT05. The sequence continues at coordinate 36,897 of KV459386.1, read as the reverse complement.
ACCTTCCAAGTTCCAAGGCCCTACGTGAATAAATATCCATTTAGGCCTTCCATCTCATGTTTTCTAGAACTTATTCCCGCCATACTATAACTCCACTCACTCGTTCGTGATCACCCTCGGACCGCAGTACTATATGCGGTTCGGAGAGTCGTCATGATGCCGTGCACGCGACTGCGTTATCGGCTTATGCTCTTTGACCTCATCCGCTTCTGATAACTACTGAGAAAAACCAAACGGAGGCCGCGTGCCCTACCAAAGATGGCCGCTCCAGGCTTCTCCATCAATGACCTGATCGGTGCGGCCATTCAGATTAAAACTGTCTATGATGCCTTCTTCGACAAGTACTCGAACTCGGCGACGCAGTTTCAGGACCTGATCCAAGAGATCGTATCCTTCGCAGAGATCGTGGAAATGAACCGAGAGGTCTTTGCGCGGGCCGGGCTGCGTTATAGGAAGTATGAAGCGATTTACGAAACTCTGTGCAGGTGCAACGACTTTCTCGAAAAGAACAAGCCCATATTGTCGAAAACGAAGAATATGGAGACGATTTGGAGAATTGCAAAGTTTCCGTATAGCCAGGACTACGTTCAAAAACTAAAAGAATCAATCCGGGCCCATAAGGCAGACCTAACAGCCCAATCTGTCCTTCATATACTGTAAGTCCTTCACTATTTTATTCATGCCCATATACCTAACAACTCGCAGGGACAAGACTACAACGCCAAATAATGGTCCAGCAGAACCACAGACTGAAGAGGTGGCGGTATCTGATCAGCGGCGGGGAACCATCGACAACCAGAACTATCCCGTCTCAGAAATCCTGGATGGTCCTCGGATCCCAAACCTACCCACTCCAGACAGCGCGATAATCAACAATAAATACGCGTACGTGACGACCACTATGCAGCCCCCCAACAGAAACTCTCCGAGCAGAACCCCTCCCAGCAGAAGCCTGGAAAAGCCCGGGTTCTATCACGACAGCCAGACTCTGTCTCCGCATCGGCCTCCATCGTCATACGGACCGAGCCCACAGAACAGCCCTGAGCTATCAACGGCCGACACTATCAGGAGCTCTATCAGTCCCCGTAGCAGCCCTGTCCCTCCGCCATCCAGCCGCCTATCTAGCATCGCATCACCGCAACTCTCCTCATGCCCCGAGCTTATTCTGCCACAGCCTGCGTTGGATTACGTTGTTGCTGAGATGTAGGTTTTCTCACTTCCCGCTCTGGTCCATTTTCTAACTGCAGACAGATTTTTTGGTACAAAGAAAATACCCATCAGGCGCAAGCCTGCTGGGCGTCCTTCCACATCACCAATATCTCCGGGCCGCGAGCTAGTCATCATCAACGAGGAGAACAAAGAGCGGATAAAGCACCGAAGTAAGTATATCGGGTCCTCTTATTCATCAGTAACTTAACTGCTGTCATAGTCAAACTCGGATCGACACAGCGCTGCTATCCATACACCTGGAACGGCGGAAAAAGCCACTCCGCTCTAGAGGTGACCTTCACCCAAGGCAACCACTCCTTTTTCTTTAAAGGCAAGCAAGAAGAACTCGGATCGACCATCCCACGCTATGTCTTCTCCAACCTCGCCGACTTCACCGACTTCCAGTCCGCCGTGCGCAACAAGTTCTTTCTCGGCGCCTTCGCCATCGACAAGATCTCCTCCGAGACGTCACGCAGAAACGGCGACGCAACTTACCAGCACCTTAAGATCTGGCGTGACAAGGAGACGCGCCAGTGCTCGCTTTCTTTCTATGGTAATTCCTTGGAGAAAGCGAGGGATCTGGAGTTTCCATTCAAGTATATCAAGAAGGAGCCTGAGACGAAGCGTAATGGGGAGGAACTTATCCTCCGCTTTGATCCGCTCCCATGGAGCCAACTCCGCACTACATCTCCATCAATCAGACAGGGACATTTCAGCCCATCGTCCGAGTCTGAATATACCCACTCCCGCACAAACACCTTTAGCACGGTCAGCACAGACCGCACCGCGTCGACAGGTATGCTCCCTCCTGTTCCTTCTCCCCTAATAGAGATCATGCTAACCATATTTGCTATAGGCTTCTTCAGCCGCCGATCCACAGCCGCCTCAACCACAACGGCCGCCACGAGCATAGCGACCATCACGCCCGGCTCCCGCGCCCCGTCCTTTGGCAGCCAGGACTCTGACAGTGGACGTTCTGTTACCAGTGACAAGCCGCCGCCGACGACAATGGAAGATCTGACGCGGAAGATGAAATTTCTCAAGATTACATTTCCCGATGCTAAAGGTGCGTCCCCCCCCCCCCCCTACCCCGGATTTTCATCCCGTAGTCACAAGGTTGTACAGAGCAGAAGCTAACAAAATAAATAGAAGCATCCCGCTTCTACACCGCCTACAAAACAGCCATCGCAGACACCCCCTCCCTCCCCATCGACTTCACACGAGTCGACTGGCGCTGCCACCCCCACCCTAACGCACGCCTCCCATCCATGAGCGCCCCAGCCGCCGTCAAAGGCGGATACACAACAGCCGAACTCGAAGGCTCGAGGCCGCGGATTAATGGTAGTGCATACACCGTCGAGATGGAGGGTGAGGGGAGGTTTCCAGCAGAGATAGGGGAAGGGGGGACGTTTCCTGTTGAGATGGGGGAGGCGGGGGTGTATGCGGTGGAGATGGAGGGGGGGGGGCAGTATCCGGTTGAGGTGGGGGGTGGGGGACAGTATCCGGTGGAGATGGATGCGTCGGCGGAGTATACGGCGGGGAGGTATTCTGCTGAGATGAGGGGGACGCCGGATCTTTGGTAGAAGGGGGGGAGGTGTATGGGTATTTAAATGATTTTTGTTTGAACGGGCGTATGGATTGTGGGTTTTGGGTAGGGGGAGAGGGTGGGTAAAATGGGTGGGTGTATGGTAGAGGGGATAGGAGTATGTTTTGGTTTAGGGGGTATAATATATACGATTTACATTATCTCACGTGGAACCATTTTGGTTTGGGGTGCGGGCTTGGGGGTTTTGTATGATCTGGAATAAAGGGAGGGGATAATGGATGGTGGTGGTGTTTTCGATCTCGAATAGCGTGGTTCATTTATGTGATAAATTTGCCCGCTCATAAGGGCTTACAACAACGACTACCGACAACCTTTCTTCCGACAACGACAACGACAGGAACAACAACAAACAAAGATCGTCAATTGCTACAACTACGCTAGTAAGTTTATGTTTGCTGTGTTCATTATGGTTTACATATACTAATATTACCAGCCATGGCCGAGGAGTCCAGACCTACTCTTCCGAATCCACAGCCCGGATCTCAGCCCGGATCGAGATCGCATCAAAACCAGCCACCTAACCGACCTACGCAAAATCCAAACCAGCCTAAAGCTACTCCCGTGTTTGCTACCAAGGACCTGTTTCGCGCGACAATCGCGAGGCTTGAGAAGGCCAAGATCGCGCAAATTTGGATTCCGCCGAAGATGGACGCCGGACTTGCTTATGATCTGGTGAGCTACTGTTTCTAGTATTTATCTGGCCACATACTAACACATTGGACAGGGAGCAGAGACCTCAGCACCGGAATTCATATCGATGGGGATACACATTGATCTCAACCAGCCCCAACCAGGAGAAAATCCCAAGCCGCAAAAGAATGGCCTCCGCGCATCGACAGACCTGCCAGCGTCTTGCTTCAAACTAGCTAAAGCTACAGAACTCATCTACCACACCATGCCGGACCATGAGATACGGGACTGCCTCCCCAAACACGCCAAGACATCGGGATACCTATATCGATTATTCGGCAAGAAGATCTGCGACCACGTCTCGGCCGTCTCCCGCACCACGCTGGACCGGGGATTCCAACTCGCCTGCACGATCGTGGCGGAGGCGATGGAGAAGGAGGAGTTCTACGAGCTGATGAATCAGAGTGATGAAGCGCAGAGGGCGGTGGTGATTAATGGGCTTGTTAAGCCGATGCATGTGTGGTATCTGTTTAGGGATCAGTTTCGGGCTGTCTCTTTCCCGTTTATCTTTCATGATGGGGTTCGCACAGATCCGGTGGAGGAAAGTCTACGTATGGATCTGAGAAGACTACTTCGTTATACGACGGCGGTGATGGTTTATGATTATCTTAGGTTTTGTATCAGCGCTGAGGAGGGAAAGGAGAATACCCCGATCCCGCACATTGGAGCTGGGAAGTCGATTGTCCGCGCTAATTACCATGACGTCCCGAACCACGGATATGTGCGGGCGATTGTGAGGTCTCTGAGGAGGCTTCCGGCGTCTCCTGATTTTGAGGACGTGAGAAGGAGGCAGAGTGGCGGTAGAGACAAGAGTGGTGGAAAGGGGGCTACCGGGGGAAAGAGAAAGAAGAAGACAAAGGCTGAGAAAGAAAAAGATGGACGTGGGATTGCTAAGAGGAGCGAGTGATAAAATGGGCTCTGAGAAGGCAAGTTGGAGTAATTAGGATTGAGTGGAAACTTGTGGAGTTGTGGCGGCGGACAGGTGTTTGTACACGTGTTTGTCCTGGCTTTGCTGTCACAAATCCACAAGTGGGTGTCTTCTGGTTTGCGGGTAAGATGGGGGGTCGGAGAATGTGAGCGAGGGATATGCGGTTAGGAGATTGGGAGAGTAAAAGGCGGTATATATGAATCAATGAAATCACCTTCCCATTCATCTAGTATCTCCTTGAGTTCCCACTCCCATGTAGCCGCATCAAACGCGGTCGACAGTAAGTTTGTATTCAATTATATCTGTTTTATCAACGTACTGATATTGAAAGCAATGTATTCTCCACCGACGAGCCCAGAGAAGGGATCGCGGAACAGGCAGACTGGCCCCGCCTCCAATCAAACTGGCCGCACGCCCAACCAACAACCCATTAAACAAGAAGAAGAAAGCGATGTAATCTTCGCCACCAAAGAGCTCTTCAATGCTACTATCAAGAGACTGGAAGCAGCCAGAACTGCTGATATATGGACCCCTCCCAAGACAGATGCGGGCAAGGCCTTCAGTTTGGTAAGATGTCCTTTCAACATCGACTAAGCTACATACTGACATGAAACAGGGCATTGAGCAAGAACTTCCAGAGTTTGTCCCAATGGAGATGTACGTTCGGGCGAATTGGTTGGAAGCCGGAGAAGAGGCCGACGAGCCTACTGAACCGGAGTTGAATCTGGCTGTCTCAAGATCTTGTTTGTTTACGATGCGATGAAAAAAGACGCCAGTTTCCATGAGAAGATGCAGGACGAGAACCTACTGAACCGAATTACCGCAATCAACGAGTTAATACAGCCCCATCACATTTTCTTTTTGTACAGTGAACAATTTAAAGTGGTAGGAGGGGAGACGTAGTGGGGGGAGGTAGTAGGAGGTGAGAGGTGAGAACTCCACGACGGTGAGAAACGCCTGACAAAACGACAGGAGGCAGACGGTGGTGAGAAACATCTGACAAAACGACAGGAGGTAAACTGTGGTGAGAAACACTGACGAAACGACAGGAGGTAGACGGTGGTGAGAAAACCCCATCCGTACAGACCACATCGAGGAAGAGTTGAGGCACCCGCGGCCCTCCTGGTGTGTGCTTCCCTACTTTGGTCAAGTTCAAATGCGGCATCTGCAACTGCCACCAGAGATGCTCTCGTATATCGGAGGAGATGGGAGCTGGCTCGCATGATCCGCGGCCAGTCCACGCTCTCTATCATCGGCGTGATAAGCCACGCAAGAGAGTCAGGCATTGCATCGACAAGCCTCTCCCACATTTGCATACGGCCGTCCACCTCTGTGCCAGGCGCTGGGTACATTGGAAATTTTTTCCAGTGCACCATGATGAGCTTTACAAACCCGGAGTTGAGGACTCTCTCATTCAGGTGCCTTTGAAAGGCATTTATTTTTGACTCCCACTCGCTAACTTCAAAGAATTTTTCGATAATAGTAATTAGAAGATATGCCTCAATGTCAGTGCAAACACCTGTGCTACCGGAAGTATGTTGCTTTTAAAAGTTTTTTTTTGCTAACGTAATGATAACCCCTCAGCAGGTATCAGGGGAGGAGGTATAAAGGTTGAGAAACTGTTGGTTCTGGAAGTCGAATATGCGCCCATCGGTAACGACTTTGATGTTGCTTAAGTAAAACTCGCGGGTTGGCTTTGATACTGGGCTTATGATTGAAGTCATGACTGAGGATTCTAGGCTTGTATCCGTTGACTCTAGACTCTTTAGTAGTCGTGGAGAACAGTGACCGGCATATTAATTATATTAGAGACGCTGAAAGCAAAGGAATTCGAGCGTCAGTTTCTCAGATAGTGATATTTGAATGCTAGTTTCTCAGATAGCGATATTCATATTCTAGTTTCTTAGGTAGTGACGTTCGAATGTCGGTTTCTCAGATGCTGATATTCGAATGCTTGTTTCTGAGATGCTGATATTCGAACGCTGGTTTCTCAGATGCTGATATTCGAACGCTAGTTTCTAAGATACTGGTATTCGACTGCTAATTTTTCAGATAGTAATATTTAAATGCTAGTTTCTCAAATACTATTGCTGGAATAACGGTTTCTTAGGTACAACGAACGGTCTTTGGGGTCCCACGGCGTGTCTCTACTCGAGAATACGGATTGCACAGAAAGGGAATTATGAGACACTCATCTAGATTCTCAGCTATTTAGTGCCCTAGACTACTTATCTATTTACTCTAGTCATATCTCCTCCTTAATCAGTGAACATCTTGAAAAATGCCAGAGTAATTACGAATGGAGAGATTTGGGATTTCCCAAACTTTAAATTCGTGCCCTTCAAACCACTCGACCAGAAGAACTGCCAGAGGCTCTTAGTCCAGTACGTAAAGAACGGCCAGAGTGCTCCTTTAGACTGGAGGGTGAAAGGACACAAGGATCAGACTTTTTCTACAACCAGAATGATTGTGAAAACAGCCGCCCTGTCGTCCCTAAGCACGACACCTATCAAAGACCTAGCACTGCGGCAGATGATTCTGACCACATTTGGCAAGCCTAAACTAGAAATTGACTTTGGGATTAGGTTATTTGAGGTAAGCGAGGAGGAAGAGGATGATTATATAATCATAGGTAGGGGAGGTAGCGTAGGGGAGACAGGAGCGGGGGAGCTGAGAGGAGAAAGAGCAGAGCGGCCGAGCGGGAGGGCAGCTCCTCGGTGACGATGAAGTGGGTGCTGCGAAGATTGTGTTGGAGGGTTACAAGGAGGCGGAGGGGTTTGGCGATGATGAAAATGGGGGCTAAGGGGCAGTTATGGGTGAGGGGGCGGGAAAAAGAAAGCGAGGCAATTATAAAGAAGACGATGATGTTGCTGGGAAGAAGCAAAGGGCTACTGCTGAATGTTGATTTGGGCGTATAGCCTGTATGTTTTAGCTTGTGCTTGTCCATTTTTGCTATCCAATTCAACTACAAACACCCGAAATCACACGTCGTTCTTTCATAGGAGCATGATGTGTTGCGGGGGGGTGGCCTCTTCAAGTTTACTATCAGAAGTTGTTTCGAAGGGATTCATTCTGTTTGCAAAGTTGAAGAGCATCACTTGTGGCATGGGACACGTAGTATAAATAGGAAATACCAATCAAACCTTTGTTTCCTCCATCTCATTCATACATCTGCAACGTGAAAACCAAAAAATATACGCAAGCAAAACAGCAAAGTATCCCACTTCCATCTCTTTGACTATTATATAGTAACATTTATTCCATAACCCAGTACGCCCTCTCGGCTGGACTTCCCCCCCGGAATATTGCTAGCAGAGGGAGGACGACTGGTAGTGGTGGCAGAATGATCGGATGCACAGTCCTGTGCCATCACACAGGGGATCATGTCAAGACGACATCTCCGGCATGTGGATATTAGGTCGCTACCGCCCTCGTGCCCCCCATTGACGCGGTCATTATACTTGTGCGCACGTCTGTTCACGCATGATATCCCCGTACATGGCTGAGCCCAAGCGAGAGGTAAATCATCAATGACTTTGAAAAGTCCGAGCCAGGTTCCCTTCATCTCCTGGACCAAGGCGATAACATCTGCTGGGCCGTCGCGGGTCGCAAACGGGTTGAGGGTGCTACCCCCAATCAAGAACTCAAAGTCTTGCAGGATGGGCTCAGAGGTCGTCGTCTCCTCTGTATTCGATCGAAGGGATTGTGGGGATGGGAGGCGGGAGTTGACCGTAGTAGATGGAGAGGAGGGCTTGACGAGGGAGAGAGATGCGATAGCGACAGTGAGTTTGGTGCTCATGTCATCTTCGCAATAGTCACATCTCTATCCTGTATTTCAACAGAGAGAGCTGTCTTCTGGGACAGAAGAGAAGTGTTCTCATCGCGGATATCCGCAGGCAGAGAAGATGCCTCGCGCATCCTCACCTTAGCATTATTCCTTCTCTGCAAAGCTTGCTACACAAGCTTCTCATTCTGCTGCATGGCAATCTTTGCGTTTTCATTCCGTCCCTTCTGCTTTTCAACTGCATCGTCAAGTTTCTCTTTGCTTGGAGAAGGCGCGTATCCGCCTGTCTCAGCTCGTTCTCTTTTTCCTCAAGCTCGGTCATAAACAGAGGAAGGTATACCCCCTCGCAGACTAGCTCACAACTAAGCTTGCTGCCCGGGAAGGGCGAGTCAGGCTGGCCCGACTTGAAGCCATTGCCATGTCCGTAGGGTTCACCGAGCGAGAAAACAGAATCTCTGTCAGAGAAGAGTCTCCCCGGCATGGTGAGGAGGACGTGGGAGTGATTCCCGCGCAGGGATCCCGAGATATCATTTGCGGCAGAGACAGAGCTATAGCAACAGGGGCAGTTTCTAGCCCTACCAAGTATCCCCTGCTGGCAAAAGCTGTGCACTTACGCGAAAAGAACCTGGTTCAAACTGAGTTGAAGCGCTAAAGTGCACACGTCTGACATGTACGAGCACATTCTCGGGTAGTACCCGTGTCGGATGGGAGGATGGAGACATGGGAGCGGCACAGATAGATAGTCGAGTTGATTCAAATGTTTTCCATTAAGACATCGATACCCGTAGGCTTTCCATTTGCTATCGTTGCACATATAGAGGGTCTCCGCCACTCTATTCTCGCCTTCTCTCTCTCTCTACCCTTTGCCTGCTCCTCTAATTCCACCCGATTTATGGCGGCGATGGCCAATTCGTAGCGGCGGCGACTGATGATGCGGCCATTGGTGTCCTGTATGCGAGCGAGGTGCAACTGCCACGCGTACATCTCCTCGAGAGATTCGTATAGAGCGGGTGAATGAGAGCGCGAGTGCGAGCGCAAGAACGCGCCAGGCGCCGGGGGAGATGCGGGCGCTCGGGAGACCGCGCGGGGTGTACGCGAGGCAGAGGCGACGCAAACTGGCGGCATCGTGCTGCTACTGGAGATAGTCTGGGAGGGACGCGGCACGCGGGTGACAGAGCGGGTGATGTGGGCTGTCAATGTCAGCATCCTGCTATCCAACACGGACGAAGACTTACGATTCTGGACATTCGCCTCATCCTTTACTGACTCCTCGGTCGAACTCACCGCCTTCCAGAGCTATGTACAGTAAAAGGGGGGCAAGGAGAATGGGGGGGGGGGTAGCCACCAGTTCCGATTTGTGATGATGATTGTAGAAGAAAGAGGCAGAAACTACGAAACTAAATTTGTATATGCGTTGCTTTCACCAAATGTCACTGTATAATTGAAAGACTTATTTTATTATTGCAACTACACCTGTTTGTTTGTCCTTTCATTTCACAAGTACTGCCAACCTATGAACGTAGCGAGACAACAGAGCCACATATAAAAGAGCAGCAAGCAACTCAAGTTGGAAAATGTAAACATACTAATAAATTTACTTAAATTAAATAAACCAGAACACGACACACCCACGAATCCCACAACAAATGATAAAACTGTAATAATCACGTGACACCGTCACGGAAAGGGGCATGATTCGGAAAGGGGGACGATTACGGAAAGGTGCATATCAAAAAGGTAGATTTAATTAAATCAGGATGGCGTATTGAGAGAATACCGTAATGCGCCAGAGAAACTTAGTTTTCCAGGGGGGTTGACAGATGAGACACTCACCGTCTGGAGTCCTCGTTTTACCCCCTTTTCCAAAACACCAACCACGACAGTCACCAATAATCAGAAATCCTCCTTTTCGCTAATAATAGCAATTCTCCCGTTACGAATTGCCGATCTGGAAACATTTGCGAAGGTGATCTGAGCGGTACTAACACCGCATATGGTATTCTGTCGCGTGCTTAGCTGGCGGGGTTGTCGAAATCAACCTGCTAGACCCCGCATACAGTATATTGTCGCGTGATTGGCTGAGGGTCTTGTCTAAACTGACATGTTGCAGCCCCTCTTCTCAAAATAAACTTTATCGGTTGCGGAGACGCTCAGTGATTGGGATTGATCGCTGGTGGCGTATGATGTTTATTTTGAGCTCTCTTCTTCTCGGTCTATTGCTGGATCATGTTGATTGATGGACGGCAGATGGTAGTGTAGTAGGGCAGACTGATGGGGAGAGAGAGGTGGGCTCTTGTCTCATTGTTCAAAATAGCTATATTTCGAATGGGTATATAAACTGATGGATTTCCCTGTGTCGTATTCTTTCTGTATTCATATTGCAGTTCTCATTCTGCAGTTCTCATTCTGCAGTTCTCATTCTGCAGTTCTCATTCTGCAGTTCTCATTCTGCAGTTTTGAACACGAATATCTGCCTTACCTTGAAGCGCAATACATCTCAATTTTCTATAACTCCATCTTAACGCTGCTGCCAGCGTTGTACATCATGGCCCAATCCAGCACCTACCTCTTCCTCGGACTCGTCCTCTCTCCCCTCACACACACTACCGTCGCCCAAAAAAAAGTAACAACCGCCTTCACCAACCCAACCACCGGCATATCCTTCCAGCGCTTCTTCTGCGCCAAAACGAACTTCGGCTTCGGCATCGCCCTCCCCACCGACCCCACAACCGACTTCATTGGTCAACTAACCTTCCCCCTCAATGGCGGCAACGGCTGGGGCGGCTTCTCCATGACCGGCGACATGGAAGGCCCGCTCCTCCTGGCCGCCTGGTCCGACGGCGCTGGGAACGTAATCTCCTCCTTCCGTCAAGCCGAGAACGAAGATGACAGCCCCCCTGAGGTTACCGGCTCCTTCGCCATCCGCCCCATCGCCAACGGCACATCCGTCAGCAACACCTTCCTCACCTACACATTCCTATGCAAAGGATGTCTCGACGCCGCCTTCGGCCTCGGCGCGGCAGACACAGCGGGGAACGCGGAGATGGGCTGGGCATTGGCAAAGACCGCTGTAGGAGGGCCGGAAACGAGCGCGGAAATCCTGGGATTCCATGATAGTGGGTTTGGAGACTTCACGGCGAGTCTGGGGTTGGCGAGGAGTGCGGAGTTTGCGACGTGGGCGGCGATGGCGGGGGAGCCGATTGCGCCGGCGACGGGGGCGGTGCCGATTCAGGCAAATGCTGGGGATGGCGAAGATGACGATGACGATGATGATGACGACGACGATGATGATGACGACGACGATGATGATGAGGGCGGTGCTTCAAATACTGGCGGAGGCAGCACAGGGGCAGGAACCGTTCTCGGGGGAGGAAACACAGGGGGAGGAAATGGAGGCGTAGGCGGAGGAGGGACTGGTTCTGATGATGATGAGGATGATGAGGATGATGAGGATTGAGCGGCTTGAGGCCGATGGAGGATTGCTTGGCTGGTTATTTGTATCCTGTATATAAGCATAGCGAATACCACACCTACCACCCCACGATCGAATTCTGTATCGTCCAGTTACCGTTCTACTTGCAGCATTATCGAGTCATCGTGGTCAACGCCGCGGAGGATGAGAGAGGCCTTTACCATCGGTAATGTTCTTTCATAGGCCGTTGCCGTCAGGATGACCGGATGCGGGCTTGTATATTCCTCTGCGGGCAATATATTCTTTTTATGATCCCTTGACGTTGACGGCTTTGGGGGTGCAATCGAGTCCGCGTTGTATCGGTTGCTGATAAATTTGCCTGGCGTGAAGCCGCCTGCTGTTGTAGTTGCCTCCGCATCTGTCCAACTTGTAGCACCCTGGAGCGCGATCTCCCTGAAGTGTTTTCTCTGCTCTTCAGTTCGGGACTTCTTCAACACAATGGAGTCACCCTCGGTCTTATCTGCTAATGCAGGCTCTGTTTCGTGCATTACGTGTTTCCAATTTGTCTCTCTTGGAATTGTAATCGTAACATCTTTGAACTGGCTTGATAAGTGCGCTGCGACATGTCTCATGAGCTCTCTCGCTGTCTCATTTATTGAGGACACAAGCATTTTATAACGCCTAGCGATGAGTATTGCCAGTACATTAGATATTTTAAGATCCCCGTATATGCCAGAGCCGGTGAGATAGGCGTGCCTGTGTGCATCACCATGCTCTCCCATCTCGCTCACCTCACCCGCGCTATACGGTAGTTTGAATGACACTATAACACTCATCGATAATGTGTTATCTTCCATTTGTCCACTGATCGATTCCCAGCCCAGCTCAATTCCGTTTGATTTCTCATATCTCACTCTCCATTCTGATACCCCATCATGTCGAACAGAGTCCCACGTCAAATGAAAAAGAGGAAGCACATTGTCGCAGACGCCTCATTTCTCGAACACCCACCCACATTACTCACCCACCTCACTCACTGCCTCTGCTCACCCTGACTTACACTTGTCTCACATTCGGGCACCTAGCGTCATGGCAAACAACTTTTTTTCATCCCAAAGACGATACTTGCCTTCTCGGGGTCGACATGGACGACATGGTCGCCGTCATATAGTATACTTAACGGCGGCGAGACTTTACCCGCTAGATCAGATGGCGCTGGTCTAACTAATTTTTTGGTGCATTTGATTGAGATTGAGGGATTACGTAGGAGTGACCTTTGGCGCACACCCACTATTGCGTGTTGGTTCCTCTCGACATGTGCAGTACAACATACATACCATTATATTTTAAATATAGTAACTTACAATACGTATGTCTAAAATATGAGGCAATACAGAAAGCTAAGATCCCTATAATATTAATCAAAATCTTCGAACCCTTCCTCGGACCCCGGATCCTTTTCTCACCGATCAACAAAAGCTGACCCTTGTAGGGTTCTTGTCACAAATGCATGATGACGTCACGATTCCGGTGTCTGGGTCAAACTCGGCCATCCCATGAAACCTTTCCCTTTCGGGCGTGGCTGAACTGCGCCAAAACTGACTGATGCGGTCATGCCTGTTAATCACGACGATCATCATAGACCAAGCTAGGACACCCAGCTATTTTCCCAGTTTAGAGTCTAGCCCTGCCATCCTCCTTCACCCTCAGAATCATATCATGCCACCTCAAACTACCTTCTCCCTCCTCCACATCCAAACTTCTTTCACCTCTGTCGCCTCATTCACTACCAACGGAGCCGTAAACTCGTTCTTTGATTGCATGGGCTCGAGCATCTAGATACGCTTTGTTCCTACTGTGCAATTAGTATATCATTATCCACCGACTCATTCCCACTCTGAGCGTCAATCGAGTTGCGACGATCGATTACAACCCCGACCGGCAATTCCGAGCGATATCACAACCGCGCCGTGAGCTCTGGCAGCTCTGTCGATAACAATGGGCTCCACTACACTTACCAATGGCAGCGGCTCTCGCTATCTGGACAACAACAACAAGCTATCATCGGCAGGTAAATCATCCCACTCCCACGCCCACGAACCATACTAACCTCTTGCAAGGCGCGGCCGCCTCGCTAAAGTATGCTCGGCCTCAAGACCTGCCTAGCTATCCCTCTGTCGGCCTGCCCCCTAACAGGCAAAATAAAGATGCGCATGCCGGCGCAGCCGCGAGTCTTGGATGGGCCAACCAAAAGCCCGTTGAGATCTGGAAGCCCGACCCGACGACATCAGCTTCGACCGCAGCCACTATAGGCTGGACGCGCAAGTCAAACCCACCATGGCAGCCTCAGCAGAGCGCCAGTGGAGCTCGAGCTGCAGTTTTGGCCGCGAAGTCAGATCTGAGAGTAGCTGATGAAAAAGCTGCCGTACCCCCCAGGCCGAAATCTGCCGGATTTGGCAATTCAGCTGCCAACGTGGCGATGCAAAACGATAGAAGGAGCCTACAAGCTCAGCCAACCCCCAATAGGGCATCGCAGTTGAACAGACATCGCTCCTTGATGGCAGCTACCGGAGCAATGGCAAGCCCCAGGCCACGGGCGGGCTCGACCCCTCCATTGGGACCAAAATACCCCGACGAGATGAATGCGCGCGCCAATGCTTTGCGCGCAGCAACGCACGCGGACACCGCATCTAGAAGACGCAGATCTGAGATTCCACAGGGAGGAGCAACTCCAGTGACTAACATGGGGAAGGAAAGATACACCTCACACCCATCCCAACTCTCAGAAGCCGGCCGGAAACAAAAGGAGGATAGCATGCACGCCTCAGCGATCGCAATGGCCCAGCAGATGTATAAGATTATTGAGAAGCGCGAGAAGGAAACTGGAGACGCCGGCTATGCTGCGACTGCGGCGCATGGGAGAGGACGGTCTACTTCTTTGATGAGTGACGAGCCGACGCCCATGAAATATGGCAACCTTCAAGAAGCTGCACAACGGCTTGCTCAAGAGCGCTTGGCGAAGCTTCACGATGAAAACTACAAGAACCGCGAGTACCTCGATTATTACGGCAGCCCCCAGCCATCCCAGAGACTTTCCAAAGGGCGCTTCCGTCGTCGTGCTTCGAGCGATACATCAATGGAAGAGAGCCGTGACCGGAGACAAAACGTCCGGTTTCAAGCAACACAACCGCTATACTCATCCAATCTCTCACAAGTCGACGCCAAAACGAGGCAAAGGGATCGCGATATGCTACTTGCTGCGGCTCAACGGAACGTTCAAAGGAGTCTCCAGGGCATTGATGAGCGCGTCTATGCTCAGACAGGACGACCTACCCCGTCTATGATGGGCCAGGAGACATTGCCAATGGCGATTGCTCAGCAGCGCGTGCAGCAACAACAGGGCCCTCCGCAACGAGGGGATAAGGTATCTATTGGGAATGGAGCCGTTGTTGATCGTAGTTCCGTCGATGCACTAGCATTCAGGAACGTCCAGCCCGTGCTGCACCAGATTAATACTAAGTCTGATGCTGAGCAAGCGCGCCGGACTGAGATAAAGCTGGACGAGGAAGAGGCAAAGCGTCAGATAGAGAGGGAACGGGAGCGTGATCAGGAGCTCAAGGAGATCGACAGGCAGTTGAAAGGTAAGCTGAGGACTCCACCCCGTGATAAGTACTTTGCTAACCGTTGTAAGAACATGACAAGCAGGAGAAGAAGGAAAAGAAGAGCCAAGAAAAATTCTTCAAACGGCAGAGCAAGCGCTGGTCGAAGCAGAGCAGCAAGAGCAAGAGTGCCCAAAGCAGGGAATCCTACGTGCCAGAGCCGATGGCCATGAGTGGGGCAGTTGGTGGTGGTGGTGGTGGAGGTGTCTCCGAGTATGATCGAGCCGCCACCGCTGAATATGAACAATATGAACCACCTGTCGAGCGTTATGAGCCACCTGTCGAGCGTTATGAGCCACCTGTCGAGCGCGCTGAATCAACTTATGTCGAGCCCGCTCCGGCCGTTCAGCCTATTCAGCAAGCTCCAGTCACACCACCTACCCAACATGTTCGAGTCGCCGAGCCAATTAAGCCTATCGAGCCAGTTAGGCCTGCCCCGCCCACTCTAGCCGACCAACCTCCCGAACCTATCGAAGAAGAGGAAGCCCCCGAGGTCCCCGTCTCCGAATACACCGACAAAGGTAAGAGCTCACAGCCATTTTCACGGCTCCAGAAGAGCACGCGCCCATCCCAGACCTCTGCGACTTCACAGCAGGGAGTCAAGTCGTGGCTAAAGACGGCATTCCGTCGGACGAGCAAGGGCCAGAAAGAAGATCTAGAGAAACAGAACGGTGCTGGTAGCGTGTTTGTTGGAGGTGCTTCTCTTGCTCAGCAGCCGGATGGTACGCCGCAGCAGGTGGCTACCAAGACTATGTACGGCGATGATGAGAATGAGGTTCCTGTATCCAAGTTCTTGACGGGCACGGACGGGTCCAAGTACTCCCAAGATCAGGAAGGATCGGCTGCGGGTGGTGGTTTTGCATCGAACCCGGTGACGGAAACGGCGGCGCCGCGGGAGGAGGAGGGGTATGAGTCGGAGGAGGCGAGGGATCAGTTCAATGATGCGGATGTGGCGATGCCGATTTTCAAGAGTTCGAGGCCGTTGAGCCCGGCGCGGGATTCGAGGTTTAAGGAGGTGATATAGGAAACAATGTTGGGTTTATATAGCAAATGAATGTATGTAATTGTATACTGTTGAGATAAATTAAGTTGCACTTCTGTGCGTGGAAATCGTACTATGGATTTTGCTTATAGTTGATGTGAACAGTACCATTGTGGGATGCTCTTCAACTTTACTACGCAAATCGGTTTGAAATCGATTCTAATTGTAAAGTTGAAGAGAATCCCTTCGCTTACTGTGTATGGGCGTTACTGATGTGGGCATGCTACGATAGGAGGCCGTTGACGGAGAGTTAGGAGGCCCACCGAACATTTACATGGTTATTTCAAGTTCACTTCACAACAAAGAAATATAAACCTTCATTATAGATCGACTCTTAATCCCCGATTAGGATATTGAAATATCAAACGCTCGACTGCTCTAGAGTACCGAAGAATCATATTCTCAACGAGTTACCAGACGATAAAAGCGCAGTGGCAGATATTACAGGAATTGAAGGGAAGATTGGCGAGATCGACAACATGTCTCAATACAGCAGTGGTGGAGAGAGTGTTGTGGAGGATATTGGTGCAGAGTTACTCGAGGAGTTCATGTTCCGTAAGTTATTAAACCCCCCCTCCCTAACGTCTGGGAGCTATCAACCCTATGAGGTTGAATAACTTTTGCTAACTAATATCTCTAAAACAGAACCGGAGCCAGAATCTATTCACAAGACACTTGCAGCTGTGGAAGCATGGCAGGCAACCTCACCAAGAGAGAAATGGACTGACCTCGCCCGCTTCGAGAAGGGAGGAAAGGATGTGTTCGGGAGCACTGTCATCGTCTTCGGGGTCCCTGCGATGTACACTGTGTTGAGCGATGGATATATCTACACCTCCTACAGCGATCCAAAGAAATCTATCTCGGACGCCACGCATAGAAAACTGGAACACCGGGGACTCAGAAAGGTGGCTCAGGCTGTATTCTTCCGCTTTGGCGGAGTTCAGACTTGGATGATCCGCGGTCTACTCCCAGATGAGACCCAGACTATCCCAATCCACGGTTGCTCTAAGTTTGGCTACAATTGCTCCTGCTGGTGGAAAATGATGCGAGGGTTCCGAAGAGAGCTCGAGGAGTACATCATTAACGAGAGAATGTTGTTCTGGGTTGCTCAGGCCATTACTGAGAATTGTGATCTGATGGCGCCTATGTGGACGAACAAGAACGAGAAAAATACAGAACTCCGCCGTGCCGTCTGGCGCAAGCTCTTCACGAAGCAAGATCTATCCGAGATTTTTGCGCCGCTGCGCCCTGGGGTTGATGTTGAGACCATCCTGGATGCTAAGGAGAAGGATGGGAGCGTGTGGGTGTGGCATGAGTGGATGTACGATTGTGCTGCGTGGCTCGCAGACGACTTGTTCGCGTACCACATCACGCAGGGAGGTTTGGGGAGGGATGTGCACCGTTTAGTGTTTGAGCGGCTTGCGTGCGTCGGGGGGTTTATGGGGGTTCCACGTTCTATTGACAGGATGGAGTCTCTGCCCATCAGGGCTAATTTCAAGAACCCGCTGGAGTAGGATGGCAGTAAGCAGAGTGCGTTAAGTCAAGTACACAGGATAGATATGAACAAAGAGTCTGTTCACTTAGGATTGTCTTGCTTGTGTAGGATTGATTAATACGCTCCTTTCGCATTCTCATGAGAGGAAGTTGTGCAGTTTCACGTCTGAAATGCGGGTGAATTATGATTAAAACGCGAAACTGCACAACTCGAGTCAAATTAAGTGGCTAATTTATCCCCCTGGGTGGATACTTTATCTCAGATTAGATGGCACCTTTGTTCACGACACCCTACGCTATCATCTTCAAGCATGTGGGCGAATTACATAATTCATAACTCATATTTCCCATTATATCTACGGTTATATACTACTATACAACGATGAAGCATCCGGACTCCTCTCCCCCCCCCCCCCCAACTCCAATTATTCCCATCATCCCAAAGACTACGGCAACTAACTCTTGTGAACACGTCCAGAATTCTTCTCGCCGTCTTGCATATACCTCTCTTCAGTCATGTGGAACTCCGTATTGACCACAATATCCCGCGGCCGTTGAAGCTCCGACACCGGCTCTGAATTAATACTGATATTCTGCATCTTCACATTCTGGAAGATCCGTTCCTCGCTCTCGCTGATTGATAGACCGCTGGCTGCATACGGACTAGAGTCGTTACGTCCACGGCTACCACCAGTCTTGTTGGAGCCGTTGTGGTAGCCCCCACCAATGGTTCGGAAGCCAACGGCATTCTTGGATGGCGAGTGAGATGAGAAGAATCCACTGCCGAATAGGGGTTTGAGCCAGGCCCGGACGAGGGGGAATATCATGGGGAGATTGGTGGTGATGACCGAGACGAAGGTTTCGCGTGTGCCCCATCTGCCAGCAAGCTCGGCGCCATTTTCGGCATCCTATGGGTGAGTTAGAAACTATCGACGGATTGTGAGCAGAATTGAGACTCACCACTGTGACGAAGATAGTCTTCAGAAGAGAGCAAATGAGGACGAACACGCCTGCACCAAGCACGATGGTGGCGGCGACCTTCTTTGCCATCCGCAGCTTCGTGCCCCAAAGCATCGGGATAGGTATCATGATGAGATAGATATCGGTGAGCACACTCGAAATGAAAGTGACCCAAACAACCGGCCTTGCGACGGCAATCTGGCACACATCTACAGGACTGTTAGCAGATGCTGGGCAGTTCGAATACAAATCAACTTACTACCAGGATCCGGATTGACCTGCCAGTATTTATGGAACGGCCGGCAAGCCGCATATATAGTTATAATCGATGCGAGAAAGGTTGAGAGAACGATCCCAAATCCTACCCAGATGCGAATTCGGAATTTCTTGCTGAGGCCCTCCTGTAAAGTCCACAAATTAACAATGGTCGAAAGTTCATGGGGTTTGGCATACCATAAGTCGCAAGTAGAAAACAAGCACTGCTATCTTAAGCGCGAAAATCAAGCAACAGTAACAGGTCCAGCCTATCACCTGGATTTTGGAACCAAACACTCTGCCAGGACGTTAGTAGCTACACACTATGCGGTACCCTCTTCTACTCACCTAAGATCGTATTCCTCGGAATTAACATCCAACGCAGCTCGCTGGGCATCTGTCATGCCATTATTCGCAAGACCTTGGCCGTGATTGACGGCGAAGAATGCCAGAGTCGACTGTGTGGTATATAGCAACTGAAAATTCGCGTTAGCGTTGTCGACAGTAGGAGAATGGCATTGAAACGCACAATAGCAATCCAAATGATAAAATCATCAGCTTGAAGATCCCTAAAGCCTACGGCCTTCACCCGAGCAACTGTCCTGAGAATAGTTACGGCGACGCCAAAAGCATAGAGCGTCCATAACTCGGTATTGAAGTCGCGAACAGCCGCTGCTATTGCCGCTGCCGCCTGGGGGGTGGACATCGGGTTATACACGTATCAACCCAATTGACTGTGGTGAAGACCGTGGGGTGAGACGAGGCTTTGGCGACGACGACGACGAGTCGAGAAGTGCGATGCGCTTGTACTTGTACGGACGTGCGCATGGATTTTCACAAGCATAGCGCAGCAACTGGGGGCTTACCGTAAACCGAGACATTTTACCATAGTTAGACGCTCGAGAACATAGGCCAATGCGTTCGCCTTACTCGATTGGGCGACAGGGTTGTAGATCTTCGCTCCAAAGTGCTCAAAAATTCGATCGATCGGTACGCACACCTTGCTCAATCAGGTAGCTAGTCGATCCCGAGTCTTGGAAACCCTTGCATCTCTTACAGGGGCGGCAACGTGCATTGCTTAGAAGAAAATCTCTCATGCGAACTGCACTGTAAAAGATGGCCGATTGCCGGCATATTCTAAAAGTTTACTGCCGAATTTGGTACCGTCCGCCTGTGGTTGTACGAATTATGGTTAAGTCGGGGGATTCGGCGCCGTCGGCGTGGTTGCGAACCGTAATAACGGCTGGTAGTGTCGCAGAGCTAACCACTTGCTAGCTCGATAAGGCCTTTCGCCGATCTATCGAGGTCCAAACTCTGGGTTTCATACCTTGTTGAGCTGCCCCCGTGCCGTGTTAGAAGTAGCTTAGAGGACGGTGCTGCAGAAATTGAAACCAGCCGCTTTTCTAACTTTGGAATAGTGGACGGGGCAAATTTTACCCATCTCTGAAACTAGCCCTTATCCTCGCGAGTTAGGGATGTCCGAGTGTTTACCTAGTGAGATAACGAAGCTTCTAGGGGGGTTGTTATCGTTGCGGAGTTTGAAAGTTGGAAAGCAAATTGAACAAAAATGCTAATAGAGCTGCGTCAGCTTTAAACTGCCAAGGGTCTACTCAATAGTTGCAATCTATCGAAGCTTTTTAACGGCGCGCTATCAGAACGTAAAATCCTTCATAGTATCCCGCACAGACCCTGCCAATTTACCCTGTAGCACACGTTTTTAGCACGGTGCGCTGTAATTCCGTTTATGAACAAAATGTGGGGAGCCATGCTTCGCCACTCATGGTTGGTAAATTATAGAGGCATGTACATACATATATATGGCTCACCTGCCCCTAATGCCAGTATTCACTGTAATCACGTCGCCGTCTCCTAATTCCTGCCAATTCCTGTTCCCATGTTCCAACTTAAGCTGAGCCTTGCGGCGCTCATCGCTGCTTGCACAGCGGTTACAGCTCGCCCGGATGTCTCTTTCTCCGGTCTTGACGGATGTGGCGGCGTAGACTTCACCCAGCTTGCGCGCAAGCTCTCGCCGAACGCCCATATCTATCTCCCAGGGTCGGACGGATTCAATTCCTTGGTGGCAAGATGGTCCAATCTGAGCATGCCCGTGGCGAATGTTGTTGTCGTTCCTGCCACGGAGAATGATGTAGTCCAAACCGTAAGAAACTTCGTCTTCGCCCCTCTACTGTCGGCGGTATGGCTTACTCGTCTTTCACACGTAGGTAAAGTTTGCAAACAAGCAGTACCTGCCATTCCTTACGACAAATGGTGTTCACGGATCAATCACTACTCTTGGGAAGATGACAAATGGCATTGAGATCTCTCTGAAGCAGCTGAACAGCATTAAAATCGCTAAAGATGGGAAAACGGTCACAATTGGTGGTGGAGTTATGTCTAAGAATGTCACCGATACTCTGTGGGCGGCTGGAAAGCAAACTGGTGAGTAGGCGGTTGCTGTCGGAAAAGGCCCCCATAGCTAAACTTAACCGTAGTGACTGGAACTTGCGAATGTGTCAGTTACCTTGGCCCCGCCCTTGGAGGCGGTCACGGATGGCTTCAGGGCCACCATGGACTCGTTTTGGATCAATTCGTTTCCTTGAGGGTTGTCAAGGCCGATGGCGGCATAATGACAGTGGACAAGAACTCCAGTGTCTTCTGGGCCATGAAGGGCGCTGGTCACAACTTTGGAATCGTCACTTCCGTCGTTTCCAAGATTTATGATATCCAGCACCGCAACTATGCGCTGGAGACTATCACCTTCAGTGGCGACAAGGTCGAGGCTGTTTATGAGCTTGCAAACCAGATGTGGCTCACAAATGGTACCATTCCCGAGGATTTGAACAACTGGTCCTACTGGTTTTTCGATCCTACTCTGGACACGAAGGTGAGTGCAGTTATAGTCCACCGACTTATTCGCAATATTCTAATTACCCCATAGCCTGTGATCGCCATGTACCTCATCCAAGAAGGAGTGGACGCCGTCGATGCCGCCTACACCAAGCCTTTCCACGACCTTGGACCGATCGTCGTCCAGCCCACTTCAGGAACCTACCTTGACCTGGCCAAGTGGACCGGCATCTCCCTTTCCGATACACCCTGCCAGATTACCGGAAACGCCAACCCCCGCTTCCCCATCTACCTCAAATCATACAACACAACCGCTCAGCGCCAGGCATACGATCTATTCAGCCAAGCTACCACTGCCGCATCAACCCCCTTCAGCAACGCCCTTTTC
The DNA here is from genome assembly GCA_001662645.1 of Pseudogymnoascus sp. 03VT05. NCBI lineage: Eukaryota > Fungi > Ascomycota > Leotiomycetes > Thelebolales > Thelebolaceae > Pseudogymnoascus > Pseudogymnoascus sp. 03VT05. The sequence continues at coordinate 14,623 of KV459386.1, read as the reverse complement.
ATGTTTGAGGGCTACTCCACTCAGGGAGTAAAGGCAATCAGGGATGATTCCACCGCCTACGCCTACCGTTCCGATAACCTCCTCGTCGCCCCTCTCCTAACCTACAAGCCCAACGGAAAGGCGCTCGATGACCAAGCCTTCAAGCTCGGTAACCAGATTCGCCAGGTCCTCTTCGAGGGAAGTGGCCAGACCAGCCTGAATACGTATGTCAACTATGCCTATGGTGATGAGACACCAAAGGCGTGGTATGGAGCCGATCAATGGCGCCAGGACCGCTTGCGATCCTTGAAGAAGAGCTACGATCCTAAGGGGAGGTTTAGCTTTTATGCGCCGATCGCATAGATGGGAAGGGGATAATGTTAATATGTATGCGAAATATATGTTTCGAATAACAGTTGATTAGTTATAAATATAATATTAGTCTGCTTGGATTTGAAGTTCGCCAAGTGCGGATATGGATTTGCGTTTTTTGAGACTAAGATATGTGAGCATGTCTCATCTGTCTTGTACGCTCCTCTCGATCGCGGGTTCATCCTCGCTGGTGGTGCTGATGGTGCTGATGGATGACGGCGCGACAGCACTCTGTCGTCAGCAAAAAAAGAAGGCCAGCGACAACAATGCGGCAGTGACAGGAAGTCGACGGCAAGAAAGAGCTTCGTAAATTGGGATAGGAATAAAAAGGATGTTTACTTGTGGGAAATGGGTTATCCTTTGTCGATTCGTCTCTAAATACAGTTATTCAATCTCGCCATATACACCGCTTTCAAGCCGTAGTAGACGCAAGATTGAATAAGTAGATGCTCTTGTTCGTGGATGGAGAACGGAATTCGGGCTTTTCAGCTACCAGCTCCGAATATCACCGGCATGCCAAAAATCGGGCCAAAGTGCAACAGGAGGTCAGTCGCCGAAAAAAAAACCCCCCTAGGTGAAGAGCTTAAATCGCCCATATTAGCTTCAAGCAGACCCCAGATACCTTTTAGACGGCACGAGGCCGAGGAGCACTATCAGATGTCAAGATATTTGATAACTGTCAGCCACCCCAGCTTCGGGGACTTCGGCGACGAGACAAACAGACGTAAATCGAAACCCGCGTCCTCCCCGAGAAGAGACGAACCTGCATGACCCCTCAATTCTCCAACAGATCACCAACATGCGGATAGCATGTGGACATAGTAATGTGGAGTCAAATTCGACGATTGGACTTTGTAAATTTATATCCTGGAAGCGATTAACATCCATTCATCCGAAGTTGGTACATTCTATAGCTAAATTAGGCTGGTAATTCCCGCTACCAAGCCCTGGGTCCGTCTTGGAAGGAGGAGCCGCCAAGCGACCCAACGCTATCTCGGCAGGGCATCCGCCAGGCCTACCCCACGAATAGCCCTGCTCGGCAAAGCTTGCCCATCCGGTGGCGCTGTCACTCTCTCGTGTCAGAAAGCTTCGTGTCAGTCAACTACAATCATCGGCAGGTTCATAGGAACTTCACCATCTCAACTCTGGTCACAGCTGCCAAAGCTTGCAGTAAACAAGGAAAATAGACAATGATCATCATCAATAATCTCCCAGTTTCCCACCCCGCATTTCCGAGTCAGCTTTTACTCTTGCTCGTTTGATATGGCCCGGCTTGTCACCCTACGTAGCAGTAGCTCTTACGTAGTAGCTTCAATATTCAAGCTTAATGAATAACCGGGGCGATTAGTGCTGAGTACAGTATGGGGAAATTGATAATATAAGTACGATTCCATTCCTCACTTTAATTCCCCATCGAAACTTTAGCAAATCCTTCGCAATGCAGTTCCGTAACCTCGCGTTCTTCAGCGCGCTCTGCGCCACGACCGTTTTGGCGGCGGAGACTATTGTCTACCCCAACACCATCAAGACTGGCCCCAGCACTGCCCTCTATGTCTCTGGGGAGTCCGGTTTCGATGGACCAAAGATGTCCCCGGGCATCAACGCCACGACCTTCGACTGGTGGTACTTCGACGCCGTGTCAACCAACGGAAATGCCGCCGTTGTCATGGTCTTCTACCTGTCTACCGATCTGGGCTTCCCATTCGTGCCTCCGCTTTCCTCCCTCTCTGTCGACATCTTTGCCACTTTTGATGACGGAAGCCTTGTGTTCTTGCCATTGAACAACTTGCCTTACAAGGCTGGACAGGCAACTGTTGTCACCGACGGTGACGGAGCATCTGGTAACTGGCAGGGAACTGGTTTCTCTTTCGAGGGATCCCCCGACTTGTCCACCTACAAGGTCATGATTGACAGCCCGGTTCTTGCCATCAAGGGTACGCTCGAGCTGACGTCTGTAAGTATTAATTCCAGCGGCTTGCCATATAACACAAACTAACCCTCCCGTAGCGCGTACCGGCCCACTACCCATGCGGACCTAACGAGGCTGGCCAGAGACTCGACGTCTCACCTAATGTCGGATGGGCTAATGCTATGCCTGATGCGGATGCTGTTGCAGACTTCACCGTCCTTGGCAGACCCCTCAAGTTCACCGGTATCGGTTACCATGACAAGGTAAGCTATTTTGAGTTCTCTGTAGGACTTATACTGATATATATCAGAACTGGGGAGACAGGCCATTCACCACCCACGTAGCCAGCTGGTACTGGGGACACGGCCGACTCGGCCCATACTCCATCGTTTGGTTCGATGTTCTCGGAAAGGATGGAACTGAGTACTTCAGCAGCTACGCCGCCAAGGACGGCGTAATTATTGCCACTAAGTGCGGTCCTGGTTCAATCAAGGTTCGCCCGACCGGCCACAACTCCCAGTACCCCCCAAAGATCACCTCTGGCAACCCAGAGGGTCTTCACATCGACCTCGACCTCGGTGCCGAGGGAATGCTCCGCGTTGATGTCACGGCGCATACCGTTCTTGCTGACGCCTTCCTCTACTACCGCGCCTCTGGTCTGCTCGCTGGTGGTGTTGATGGTGGTCCTCAGTACACTGGTGTCTCCGTGTACGAGGAGTTCAAGTTCCAGTTCTAAGCGAACAAAACTTTTGTAGCAGTAGTTTAAACACTATAATGTAAAGATCTACATTATCATAGCATTACTTTCTTGTGAGTAATTACATTGCCGTAAACTACATGTAGTAATTTCATAGCAATATAGCTCCACGATAGGTCTTGTTATAACCGCGGCAAGTTTGAATCCTGCCTATTTCGGCAATATCTTGCCGGACAGTGCATATTTAAGCTCGGAAATATGCAGTAGTGGGGAATGAGGAGCCGACCTTCCACGGAAAATACGCCACTCGGTCATTCCCCCAGTGTCATATAGGTCGCTTGGCAGAGTTAAGCTCGGTATGGATATTTGGAGATCGACCAGGCTGACTCGAATGTCTGCGGCTAAAGCCTTATTTCCCCAGCTTAACATCTGGGGAAGCTCCTCCTGCCATAGCTTTTCTGTTCACTCCCAGTACGCCACGTTTTAATCTGAGGCTCCGAAAATGATATACCAGAACGCAAAAACCATCCAGGTGCCAAATGTAGATATCCTGACGCTTCTTTTTGGTAATTTATGTGCTTCACTTTTGCAATCACGGATTTGGAAGCTAACTTGTGCGATGTTTGATAGATCATGAGAAGTGCAGTGCCAAGGAGGATTCCCTCCTCCACGCCGACGCGTCAAACCCCGAACGAAACATAAATAAATCACAAGCTCGGGTCTTGACGAAGCAGATTGCTCATGGTTTACGCAATGGATTTGGCATTGGAGCCAACGGGCCGGGAAAGGACGTTGTAATGGTGATGTGCTCGGGACAGTCCTTGCTGCCCCTGCTCTTCTACGGTGTGATCGCTGCCGAGGGTATCTACTCCGCAGTCAGCACTTCTGCTACCGTGACCGAATTGTCAAAACAGATAGATCAGTGTCCGGTCAACCTTCTCGTGTGCACCGCCGACACGAGGGGGGTTGCATGCAAGGCCGCCGAGAAGTGCGGGTTGTCGAATGCCAAGATCGTGATTCTGGAATCGAGCCCGGAATGGAGACTCAGATCGCTGTCAACGGGCACCAGTTATATTTCAGAGAAGCAACTGGACTGGAGAAGGATCACTGACGCCAAGGAGCTCGAGAACTCTTTAATATGCCTGCTCTTTTCGTCTGGAACGACTGGCCCGCCGAAGGGTATGTTTGAGCGTCGAAGAAAACAGTTGATAGCTAACTTTTGACAGGCGTGCGCCTCTCTCACATAAACCTGGTTTCCGAGGCAGTTCTACCCGGTGAGATCTCAAAGGAGCATTTGAGGAAGGCTGAGGCAGCCGGCGCACCCCCATTTGAATACCGTACTCTCGCCCATCTCCCTGTTGCCCACATTGCAGGACTCCAGGGATACCTTGTGAACCCATTCTACGCAGGAGGTCTCGTGTACTGGATGCCAAAATTCGATTTCCAGCAGTTCATGGACAACATGAAGAAGTTCCGCATCACCATGCTCTTCAGTGTGCCAGCCATCTACCTCTTGATAGCCAAGTCGCCGGCAGTAACGGACCACTTTGACGCGCTGATGCTTGCTCAAAGCGGTGCTGCTCCATTGGGCCCAGAGATCCAACGGGCTGCAAGCATGAAGCTTGGGAAGGGCAAGACGTTCATCAGCCAGACGTGGGGGCTAAGTGAAACAACAGGTAGCGCCAGCTCCAATCTCTGGGGTCCAAAGGACGAGACTGGAAGCGTTGGCACATTACTACCAAACATTTCATTAAGGTGCGCACACCACTACTTTGCTATATTGTTCCAATTGCTAATCGAAATGCAGACTCGTTGATGAATATTTCAAGGATGTCGCGGCTGGGAAGCCAGGTGAGATTCTTGTAAAGGGACCTGTGATCTCCAAGGGCTATTACAACAACCCAGAGGCCACTGCAGGATCTGTTCATGGTGACTGGTTTTGCACGGGCGATATTGGCATCATGCGCGACGAGAAGCTCTATATCGTGGACAGGAAGAAGGTGAGGAGTAGATCCCCAGTACTCACTGGCCAACGACTGACAGTCCATAGGAACTTATCAAATACAACGCTCATCAAGTCGCACCAGCCGAGCTCGAAGCCATACTACTCGCGCATCCTCTCATCTTAGATGCTGCTGTTATCGGAGTGCAGGGAGAGGGAACCGAATTACCAAGGGCCTATGTGGTCGCTGACCAGACCAAGATTTCAGAAGAGCAAATTCACGATGTTGTCAACAGCGTCGTTGCGAGCTACAAACGGCTCAGAGGCGGTGTTTTCTACATCGACGAGATCCCCAAAACTGCTTCGGGGAAGATTCTCCGGAAGGATCTTCGAATGTTGGCAGAAAGGACCAGGTCAAAGCTATAGAGTGCGAGCGCCTTTGTAGACAACAAATTATCATATATTCTGTAGTCCCCACATATGAAAGGATATTTTAACCCTCGGTGTCCAACATGGAGCGTGATTGCACAACGGACTCCCCTTGCATCCGTAGTAGCACAGCTGTCGTGTCCATGTTGCAGGAATAACCTTCCGTTCATCCGCAGTTGCACAACTAAATGACTCCCCTTTCACAACTCAGAAAGTACACGTGATATGCCAATCATCTTCACGTCCATGGAATGACGGGATACCAACTGTCCGTCCCGGTTGCATTCTAGTTATAAAGACGGTTTGCTCTACCAATAACTGACGTACTCAATGACTGACTCGAAACCCGTCGTCGGCAACAGGCGACCAGTCCCGCCCATGGCGCCCGCGGATGGCTTGCCTTGTGGCAACCGTTACCGTCTTAAACCGTGGAGATGGTTGTTGATAGATTACTGTTGGACTGTGAATGGCCGTTGATTGCTGATAGGCCGGCAGTTCTTATCGTTTCTCCACTATTTCAGGGGTATCTGTTTAAGTGGCGGATGCGGGGTTGTGCATGGTGGCGCGTATCCACTTTTGACCTCGGATGCTGACTCGATCCGACTTACGTCGTTATTTCTTTGGCACGTACTTTTTTATTTGCGCATGCAAAATGACGACCAGCGCTTGGTATCAACATCTATGTCAGGCGCCGCGGTCTAAATCTAGCTCATAGTAGGAAATTCCTTCGTCATTCAACCCTACGCCTCGGGCCATATCTCCATATCTAAATGTATTATGTTTCTATCGTGATCGTAGCCTCTGGTCTGTATATGTTGCCTTCCCATCGCCGTGGCATCCATCTAGTAGCTTTCCATGGCCATTATATACACGCTCTCTTGATAGCCCCTCTCCAAATCCATTGATAAATTCGACACGATGGTTTCCTCAGCAGAGAAGGATATCCATGATGTCTGGGGTTACAAGTATGAATGGACCGACCTGCATATGACGGAAGAGCAGCAGATGCCCCTCAGGTACTCATATGACACCCTGGGAGAAGATGTGTTAGCGCGTGTAAAGGACCTGCAGATGAAAAAGGCGGCAGAGAATGGCGAGGCGGCTGGCAAAGGCGCCCCCAGGAAAACAGACTTGTATGAATCGCTCAAGTCTATTGCCTTGAGCAAGGAGGATCCGGTTGTCACTAAATTTTGGGAAGGCGTGCACACTGTGCCTGAATGGGTCGATTGGGACCAAATCAAGCGCGGACAAGATGTGAGGAATATCGCAAACTTTTGATAATCACGTGCTGATGTGTTCCATGAAGGTGTTCTATAGGTACGGTGAAGCTGCGATGACCGGGTTGGCCTTTTCGAGCCTCTTGGGGGGAATGGTGAGTTTTCTGACTGGTGCTATTTCTGTATGATTCTGACTCTTTGAAGGCTGCCGCTCGAATTGTTGAAACGCTGGCGAGAACAGGAGGGTTCGCTCCAAGGGTTGCCAGGAATCGAATGTATGCATGCCTTCCAACGCATCTACTATGAACAGCGTGTTGATCTTTATTCTAGGTTAGAGACCACCCAGTTTGTTCTGCAGGTCACCAACTCTCTGGAATCCGTACAGCCGGGTGGTCACGGACACGTATCTGCCATCCGCGTGCGCCTCCTTCACGCCATGGTCCGCAATAAGATTCTCGCCATGGCCAAAGAAAGGGACGACTACTATAGCGTCGAGGAGTTCGGAACACCAATCAACGACTTAGATTCAATTGGCACTATATCAACATTTTCCGCTCAGCTTATATGGATCGCATTACCCGCACAGGGCATCTACATGCGGGAGAATGAAATCGAAGATTATGTTGCATTGTGGCGTTTAGTGGCGTACTATATGGGTACTCCCACCGATGTCCTAGGGACACCAGCGTCGACCAAAGCGATTATGGAAAGTATATTAGGCGCAGACCTGAAGCCGAGCAACTCGAGCAAAGTTCTTGCGGCCAACATCATCCAAGCCCTCGCCGACAAGGCCCCTACATATCCTTCAGCAGATTACCTCCGAGCCCAGGCTCGCTGGCTCAACGGTTCCAGGCTGTCTGATGCTCTAGAAATCCCAAAATCATCCTGTCTCAGTGTGACACTAGTCATGGTTCAGTGTATCGTTATTTGCGCGTCGAGTTACATCTACCGATCGATTCCAATCCTAGACAGGTGGAAGGTCGAGCACATGCGAAGGCGGCTCTTCCACGTTCTCATGGAAGGGAATCATGGCATGAAGGGGAAGAAGACAAAGTTCGAATTGCAGTACATCCCTGGATTTAACACCGTTACGGAACAGGGTGAAGTTGCCAGAGGCTTGTCGATCGGAAAGGCAGGCAGCCGAGACACGAGGAATCTCATCATATTAGGAGTGCTCATAGTTATTCTTGGCTGTACGCTGTACTTTTGGTACAAGGTGGCCTTGATGGCATTGCATTGGATATGATAGAATTGTGTATCCGTAGTTAGATGGCCGCTATGATATTACATTGGAAGTAGAATTTATAGAAATGGGATGTATCTGGTTATTTACTCACTCGCATTGGGATTAAGAATCTTGGAATGGCGGGGTGTATCTGCTGTTTGATGCCATTGTGTTAGTTTAGAAATGGAATGTTAAGAAATGAGATCGATCAAAATATCCACTCTCTCGACGATGGGACTAAAAATCTTGGGGTGGCGGGGGTGGGTCGGTATTTGTCGTTGTATTAGATATAGCGATAGACTCAAGTTTGTCCATACTTGCTCCAAGGCCCTAGATAATAACAAGCACATGTCAATTCGATATCGTAGATATCCCTGTCAACCCCCACGATCTTCCAGCTGAGCACCATTATCTGGGGAACCTAGCTATGCGGTCCCCACGAACCATTGGGGGAAATAACGCGGGGAAGGTAGATCCCCCAATGATAGCGGGCCTGACTCAATTTCTACGATGTCAAGTGGCGCACGCCATCAAATGGCGTACATGGATACCGAATCCTTGTATCCAGGTCTTATTCCCGATTGATATGATCTAACTTTAAATTACATGCAATCTCCCTCCAAAGCCAAGCCCTGAGACACTTTTATACTTTACTCTCTGTTCTCGTCTGCGACTTATTCGACGACCTTATCTGAATATTCTTAATTATTAGTCTTTCAATTCTACATTGACATTTCATTCATTCAGTCGCTAGAATGCAATCCACGTCCAGGGGCGACGAGTCGTCTAGCGAGAGGAAAGGGGGTGAGGTAGAGCAGGTTGAAGAGCGCTATGAAAAGAAACCTGCCTTTGGAGGAAAGGTAAAGAATCATTACAAGAGGTTCTGGTGGGCACATCTTATCGCTTTCTGCGCTGGGTTTCTCATAGTAGCATTATGCCTGTAAGTTATACTTTTCATCGTTCGAAGCGTACTCGAAACTAATACAGGCTTCTAGTGTATACGTGGCAATGCCTAAGATTGCCCAGAAGGGAATTGACGATGCGACTCTCAGCTACACCAGTCTGAAGTTTATGAAACCATCGTTAGACTCCCTCACTCTATCGGTCGATGCTTTGCAGCACAGCGACAGCCAGTTCACGCCAACGCTGGACGCGTTCAACGTCAGCATGCATCTCGTAACTGATGGGATTACCTCGGAGAAGGTGATCACACAGATCGGGATGCCCCAAATCCATGCCCATCACCCCGACACCAACATCGTCATCACAGACCAGAAAGCAATGATTGTCGATATGGACCAGGTCACTGCCTTCGCCAAGCAGGTCTTGACGCAGGAGAGCATCGAGGTAAGAATGGAGGGCAAGACCAAGCTACACCTAGGCGCTTTACCCGTCAACAGTGTCAACTACAACTCTTCCATTACATTCAAAGGTATATTGCGCGCTGTTCTCAAATTATTAGACCCGAGCTGATTAGTCTAGCGCTCAATGGCCTGAAGGGCTTCAACATTACGGAGCCGAAAGTAAACTTAATGGCCGCGCCTGGAGAGCCCAACTTGACAGGAATGACACTTATTCCCAACCCGTCTGTTTTGACAGTCGAGCTTGTATGTATCCGTTGTCGCATTATTATTGCAGCTGCTAACTCAAATACAGGGAAAAGTTATGATGCACATCTCTACAAAGGAGAAGGGCCTCATCGGCAACAGCACCATCGATAACTTCGTGCTGAAGCCAGGGCAGAACCTGCTTCCTATGAACGCCATAGTTGACACAGCACTCGCGCTCGGCAGCGTCGATAAACAGGGCATGGTTAACATGATTATCGTCGGGCAGACAGCGGTCTATAATGGCGTCCACTTGCCTTACTACGTACGTCCATCCAACCCAACCACTTCATATCCCCACAGGATGACTATATGCTAACGGGATTTGACTTTAGGAGGCAGCACTTAAGAGCCACACCCTAACTCTTGCAGTGGACCTTCAATCTCTTCTTGGCAGCATATAGACTTGATACCACGACGGGGGGGGGCGTAGGGAATGAACATTTTTTTATGTATCAGCCAAATATCGGCTTTCGTATTTTGCATCTAGACTGAACAATGAACACTACTTTCAAACTGATCTGTTAGATGATGCCAAGTTCTGGCACGGTGTGCGTGGGTTGTGGCAAGTTCCCCGCTAGGTTCTCGGCTCTATAGGGGGTCGGTCTGTGTCCAATTCTTGGCATGTTTGCGGGGAAGCCCCACGGCTGTACTAGGGGCTCAGGCTCAATTTCATCCAATTTAAGATACTGGCGGATTGCGTCGGTATACATTTGGGCTGTATTAGGCAGCCCCCTTGGCTTTGGGCTCCATACGGGTTTATACCCAGCTCTTGGCATGTTTGTGGGGAAACCCCACAGCGCACGAGGTCTCCCTCCTGTAGATTGTAATCTCGATGGGTCGCCGATTGGCTGTGTAGGCCTGTAGGCCTGTCAATGATAAGCACTACGATAGATTGGTTGTGTTGGAATCCCTAGTCAACATACTATCCGATCAAAATGCTTTGGCTTTGCCCTGTGCCGTAATATTTTGAGCGGGTGAAGGGATCCTACACATAGTAATGCCTGACTCGTCGGAACGACGAGTCAGGCATGAAGTCGAACAAACAAATAATTACATGTAACACAGGCAAAATATGCAGTAGTATTACATACAAACAATTCCCATAACTAAACAATTGGCATAAAGCCGACTTTATATAGTTAAAAATTGCAAGGCTTTCGCCTCGCCTGAAGAAGTAACCTCCGTAGTACTCTCAACATCTCATGTAACCTAGGTCTTACATGCCGGGCATGTTAAGACCTGGGACTGGGATGCTGTTGAGAATACCCCTGGCAATGTCCAGGACGACATTGAGACCAGGGATCATCTCGAGGGTGCTCATGACTGTGGTGAAACCCTCAAGGAGAGGGTTGCTGAGTTCTTGCCAGAGTTTGGCTGTTTGGGGATTTTGAATTAGCAAACCATCCACGGGAGCTTTATATTTTGAATGGGTAACTTACAAGCTGTGACCGTGCCCAAGAAAGAGAGGAAGAGACCGAGAAGAGTGCCTGCAATGTTGTTGACGATACCAGCGATTTCAGTGGCGATGGCAGTTGGGTCGGTGGGGAGCTGGCGGGCTCCAACTGGGGGAACACCGGCCTTGATGGCATCGGTGGCGTTCTTCAACGAAGAAGCAATCTCGACAAAGGCTCCCTTGATGGCAGCAACAGGGGCCGCAATATCGGCAGGCTGGGAGAATGGCTTAATCTGCGCGACGTTGGTCTCTATCGAAAGGCGTTAGAATGATGGTAGGCTGTTTATGTGAGTGTTTAAAACTAACTGATGAGCGCAGCGCTTGCGGTAATATCCTCCTGGAGGCTCTTGAGAGCTACGACAGCTGCCTGTCCCTGGGCAAGAGAAATATCTCTGGTGGTCGCTGCGAGTCCGGCGCCTTATCTCAAGTTAGCTTGTGATTTATGCTCGAATTGGGCTAAATTGAGCTCAATTGAAGGCCAGAAATCCGAGTAAACTTACCAACGCACAGGGCGGAGATGATGAAGCGGCTGAAGAGCATGATTATTGATTAACGTAAAACTGAGTGAGTCTTTTGGAGATGGGATGACAAGAAACAATAATTATCAAGAGAATCTAAGTATTTATCATATCGCAGTGATCCGCTTAAACCTGCCGCGTTCCTGCATTAAACCTTGCCTCGGCTAGTCTAGAGCTTAACTCACCTTGACTCGACCCCAATGAGTCGGCACTGCGGGGAGAGAACCGACTAACGGCACAGAACCCTAGGTGCCAAGTAGCAGGGAGGCGAAGCAGGTTTAGAGTACATGGGAAATTATACTCTGGTAGAGCTGGGATGAACCAGTTCTCGTATGATTGGGAAAAAAGTAGGTAACTTTAATCTCAGCTGCATTGATATGCTAACTTTTAAAGGCATTCGGAATGGCCGATCGTTACGAGTAAGAAATATGGGACGAAACCCCAACCAATGGGGCGCCCCGTGGATTTCTCCGAATGGTTTTCCCCGAATTCCCCGAGTGCCATTTTCCCCCTCAATTAGCTCACGTGATTACTCATTCGGGCGCACAACTCCAAATTACCCCCCATCGCAGACTACATCCCCAATATACAGAGCGGCCAGTAGTCAGGGCGAAGATAGTCAATTTGCTTCTGATATGAACATTGTCCCTTATCATCCCTTCGTGGGAATGAAAATGGCGCAGTTAAAACCTGATTGCTATTTCAAACCATGGAACATTCCCTGAGATAAATATCATAGACCTCCTCATGAGTCGTAAAACTGCCTCGTCACCGAACCCTTCGGTAGAGGAAGTCCGCATCCAACAGAACCTGTCGGCTCCCTTGGAGTGATCTGGGCGTAACTTTGTATGTCTGAGGTTGAAGCAGAGCAGATGTCTGTTGCTGTTGTCGGTTCGCCATAACTAACCATGTGATAACATAATTCTTGTCGTCATTGAATTGTTGCTCTTTGGAAGGAGCGTTGATAGGCATTTCTTCCGGATATGACCAGGCTATCCAACTTGAGGGAAATTATCGAAAAGCTCCGCAATCTCCCCATCCGTGAAGCTCGCAGAAAACAGTATGTCTGGGGTAGTTGCATCTTCAGGGGGGCTTTCGACGTAACCCGTCGGCTGAAGAGGCTGTTGCTGGAATGTATTCATATCGCTATCAATCAAGGTGATATCTCCTGCTAGCTCCGGGAATTTCTCGAGGAAAGGCCTTTCGACGCCCCAATATTTGAGGTCGCGGTGGTACCTCGCAAACACTGGGCTCATTTGATACGTATTAGACGCCCCATCGTAGACATACGTATCTTCGAAAGAGAATGGCCAGCTGAACTTGTAGTGCCGTCGGAAATAGGCCGAGAAGTCGCCCGTGGCAAAGTAGTTGTGGTTGCTATCAATAAGGCGATCGCGTAGGGCAGGCCTGATGATGATTAGCAATGGCCATGTCTAGAATCCCAATCTTGTACTTACCATACGAAGAAGTCAACGGCGATGGGGTGCTGCTTGGTACGCTGCGTAAATCTGAGAAAGGTCAGCCAGAATCCAATGCTATTTGTGTCACGGTTGCTTTACGATGGTCGCTGCCATTCAGGCATCTCGTCCCAGTTTCTCTTCTCGGGATCTAAGTGATACTAAATCTGGTTAATACATACATCCCCCAGTTAATGGGCTTTAGGCTTACCTTGAGGAGCATGTGGCTTTTGTACAGAAACGCAGCCCTGCTCACTTGATCAAGTTCTGAGAATACCTGATCGATATCTGACAGTGCTTTCATAATTGGATTACTACGTTCCCAGGTGTCCAAAGAAGCCCAGCCGTTGATCACTGCTTTGAATATCAAATTTGCATAGTCCATAGGACTTAAGTGTAGTGCAGCAGAAGCGGAAGCAGGGGCGACTGTCGCGATCTGGGAGTAGATTTTGTTCGATTTCTCCCAGATTTGGCATTGCATACCACGTGCTGGTGAGCGGATTGGCGGCGGCATCATTGCTGAAATTGGGCTCAGCCAAGCCCAGGGAGTAAGATCAGCGTGGGCTTTGTCAGTCTTGTCTACTGCCTTCTTATCCATCCAGGACTCGGTGAAATTGAGGACGCTCTCCGAGTTACTCGCGGCTGTGATGTCAGCAACGGTCTGGCGTCTTTTTCGAGCTTGTTCCCCATTTGAAACGAGGCTATTTAAAGCAGTCGGCATGACATCGTCTATGCTTCGCTTTGTAGGCAGTTTACTAGGTTTGGAAGTTTCTGGGTTCTTGCTCAAAGGTCCTACGGCTGCAGCAACCTGTGGGCCAGTGCCTGCAGGTGGCCTTGGGGCACTGGTCAAATCCACATGTTGAGGGTTTGGCCTGCAATACGTGTTAGTTGGGACAGATAGACTGGCACAAGGGTAGTAATACAATGGAGTCGGCTCGCACGACATCACGCTCAAGGCCGACTTTGCACTATTGATAATCTTCCGGAGGCGCTCATTCTCAGACCGGAGCTGCCACACCATCTCCATCAGCTCGCTGGTAGCTGCATTCCCATTCTCCTTCCGGAGTATCGCAATCATGTTCTCGAGGTGATCCGTGTGTGACCTCTGCCTCTCGCGAGAGTTTCTTTGGGCCTTCCTATCTGCCTCCCGCTTTCGTTGACTCCGGAGATCCGCGTCAGCCCGCTGTCGCTTTGCTGGCCTGGCGGCCACGGCCGGAGACGAAATGTCGCTCATGTTTGTGTTAATTCAGCTGGTATTTTCGATTTCCATCAGCCTTAGGTCTTGTTTCTGTTCACGATGGAAGAATCTAGAGATTACAAAGAGGATAAATCGAGGTCAGACGTGCGGGGAAACTAAAGGTTCAAGACGTCTTGGGTTGCTTCGGGGCTAATGGAACTGGATTCTGGGCTTTCTGTGGGGAAATGGGGAAATGGGGGTCTGTGGGGAACAGAGCCTGTGGAGTCGATATTAGGGGGCCAGTACGTGCGTTTCGTCTGTGCTTTGTGCAGTGAATAGTGTCTGTTGTGTGTGTTGTGTGCATAGTAATGTTCTGTACGAATACAGTAGAACCTCCTTAAGACAATACCCCTTTGACCGATATCCTCGGTATTACGATTTTTTTTTCGGAACCAATTAAATTCACATATAACGTACGATATCCACGATATCGGTCCATAACGTAGAAATATCGCTCTATCGTAGGATATTCTAGTAATTCGTGCCAAATAATTACTATATATAGCCTAGTTCCTTGAAAATACTGCCTCAAAATTAAGGAGTTATAATTAGTAGAGAGTAATAGCTCGTAATAGGTG
>KV459385.1:115841-179517 GCA_001662645.1 Pseudogymnoascus sp. 03VT05 | reverse complement strand
AGGGGGGGGGGTGGGGGGGGTGGAGATGGATGGGGGAAAGGACGGGGATGGGTGGGGAAAGGGCAAGAACTGAAGTACCCGCGACTTATTGTTTTAGTTTCCGCACCGCGTGTCCACATACAAACTTAGCAACACCGATGTGTACAGGGTACAAGGATTTCCAGGGTATCCCAAGGATTCCCAAGGATTCCTAAAAAGATCCCTCGTCTCTGCCTGCCGTCTCTCTGCATAACTACGTAACAATACATATTCATCTTTACTCCTCTTTCCATTACTCCGGAGTACTGTACTTCGAACATACAATTGGGTATTAAATTATAGAATAGATCCATTCTACCATGGTGATGGTATACTATAGTAATAGTTGTTCGTAATAGTACGCAAATGGAAATACTGAAGATACTAACTGAAAACACTGAAAATACTCAACTGACTTACTGACTGTGCGTATTCAAAGTATTATACTCTTAACTCTCCGTTCTCTACTTCCTCTAACAATGCTGACAATACTCTACTTTCCTCTAATTGGAAGCATGAATATATCTATCTCACTCTGTTCCTAACTATGTGTTGCCGTTACATCCACAGCCGCAAATTCTGCAGATTCTGCAAAATTCTGCAGCTCCTGCATCTCCTCAGCTTCGTTTCCCTGTCACGTTGCTGGTTGCTGGTGTGTGTTGCATTGCTCGTTGGATTCCGGTATTGTCGTCATCATCCATCCCTCACTACTACCCTACCTCGGGGAACTCGCCCATCCATCAATTCCTGGGTATCTCTCGCCTTGCCGCCGTGACAGCCGTTCAGCTCTCCAGGGCTCGGTCAACGCTCTTGGCATGTCTACCCCTATATTCTGACGGATATCTCGATGAATGTTCATCTCTATGGACATTTCAATGTATAGTTCCGCACGACCATCTTAACACTTCGCCACCTCGCCCATCTTCCCGTCTCTCGCCACTTACTGTGGACATCTATTCCAGCTGCCTGGTACCGAGCATCTAGAATAGATGCCGAGCGGCCGCGTCAGTACTAAACATCCACGGCTTCGAGTACCGGCGCTGTAATGTATGTACTCCACTGGGCCGTTGGAACTCTCCTGTCCTGTCCTTGCCCTGGGCTGAACTACCGACGGAGGATGGACCGTGAACTTCTCCTGTAGGAGTACTGAATAGTACTATCTAGTACATACTGTGGCTCACCGTGGTAATTTCCGTGCTTGCCACCACCAGGAACCATCAGGAGGAAGGCTCGTTCTTTCCTCCAATCTTCACGCCGTACAGGCTTTGCTTTCTCTCCTCCTCCCCCCCTCCCGTCTCCATCACCATTACCACTGGCCAGTAAATCTATCCATCCATCCGTATGTCCATCGACCCTTCCAACCTTCACCTCACCGCTCTCACTGTCGCTCTTGTTCTCACCGCTCCCCTGCTCATCACTGGCGGCTGTCAGCCAACAAACTGACACACCGTCATTAACGGTTGCATCGACGACAAATCTTGGAAGTTCCCATAACAGAAGATACATATACCCCCCAACCACCAAGCGACCAACATCGGCGTTTGAGACACCATGTCCTAGCTCTGTTCTCGCCCACAGACACTGCATAGAGCTTCTGCGGGTCAGGTAACTCCTAGGACCTATGCGTGTAAGGCATGCACGCCAATCTCTGATGGATAGATCGACTTCTCCATTTTTGCCGCCCGCATTCTATGCATTCTCCATTCTGCATCCTGCATCACAATCTGCCCATTTTCCCATTTCATTAACCCATGATCCCACTATTATATGCATAGGCTACGCACTAGGTATGCAGCACACATGGGTACAGTACAATACAGACGCACAGGCATTCGTCCTAGTGCCTGCCCCTGTACACATCCTAAATACATCCTGCACACATCTACTATAGTACACAAATTTACACACGTCCCCTTTGAAGCTTCACTCCCTGTATCACTTTCCTACTGCCTAGATCCTAGTAATCCGGCAACCATGGGCATGTCGCTCTCTCCCCCCCGAACCAACGGTCCAACTACCCTGAACTAGATCTTGATCATTCGGGCTCTGCTTCTCCCCTTCTGCCCAGATTAGGAATTCCAAACTAGCACACGTCCTCGCGTACGACACAAACGGCCCAAACCACCCGAATAGTGTTTGGAATGAGACAATATATTCAACAAAATTCTACAAAATGCCACTCATCTCGAACCTCCACCCTGGCCTCGGGCTGCCACCGAGTCTCCCCGAGATTCTCAAGGACATTGGTGGCGTTGACATGTGGAACTCACCCGCCAAATTGGTTGACCTAACATAGAACTCCCGCTTTTCGCCTCCCTCTTCCCCCTCCTTCGCGCTTTCCTTCTCCACATCCCTGGTTCCGAGGACTTTGGTCCCCATTTATCAGAATGCCCAGGGCACTAACGATCGGACTAAGAGGACTAACTAAACAGACTAAAAGGACGCCCTAGTCTCCCTGTCTAGTTGCCGGTCGAGATTGCCATCATCATCTTTCCAACAAATGCTTTGGCTCACTTGAAAAACATATACTATCAGATCCAAACCCAGGATTCTTCATTTTCATCATCACCATCTCCCTTATATTAGAAACGCAAGATACTAGCGCCAGTTATCATCTTTACCCGGCACTGGCAGTATCAAGCTCTCTATACTCTCCACACCTACTAGTCTGCCTAGTCCATCTCTTAAATGCGCTATCTCAACCCCGAGCGGTCGCCACCCTTCAACGTCACTCACGCCACTCTTGCGTCGTGGAACTACAACTATCTCCCTCCTTCCCCCGCACATTCTTTAGATTGCACTATCCACGACTCACCCATTAACGACAGTATGGCCAATGCGAACACAGGGCCTAATGGCCGGCCCTCGACTGAGAGCGAGGATGAGCACTGGCAAGCGAGAGATCAACCGCGCGGATCGCGGTCTCGGCAACCATCTAATGCCCATCCCCAGACCAGGCATCGCGGTGAGTAACTTCCCTCATGGCCCATACTCAACGTCTGGAGCCCTTAAAAAATCACCCACTAATCCATCCTAGCCTCACGCGCAGGCACCCGCTCAGTCAACCGCCTCTCCGCTGCCCAGCTTGCGCGCAAGCGTGCTAATGATCGCGAGGCGCAGCGCGCCATCAGGCAGCGCACCAAGGACCAGATTGACTCTCTGGAGCAACAGGTGAAGCAGCTTACGGACCCAGAGAGGGAGCGGCGCACCTGGAATGTGCACTTGCGCAACCGCCAGCTTGAGGATGAAAACGCAGCCCTACATGAACGCATCAGCGCCATGGAGATAAGGAACACAGGCGCCATGGACTCTGGAGCCCCGCTCGGTGACCACATGGGTGACCTTAATCGTGACCTGCGCCCTCATGACCTTAACATGCAGTGGCATGGTATGGACATGACATATGGCGGAGCTAATGGCATGCCTAGAGGCTTCGGCGGCGCAGGCATGGTGCTCCCACGCGCGGACACGCCAGCTGGTGCGAGTGATATGGCGACGTACGCGCCGTCTGACGGGCTAATCTCACCCTTTCCCCAGACGGAATCTCCGGCGGCCAGTTTCACGGATATGGACCCCGCATCCCGGATCGACTTTGCCAGTGGTGGTGGTGCCGGCGGCGGCGACGACCTAGGCATGGGGAGCGAACTGGCTTCGCGTCAGTACTTCCTGCAATTCCAACACCTGCACCATCCAGTGCGCCGGACCTAGACAGACCAGAGAACTGACGAACTGGAACAGCGCAATCATGGTCGACAGTCACATCACCTTTTGATCTCGAGGACGGATCTATCTTCTCCCCGCCGCCCTCGGCTTACATGTCTCCCTCCGGCATGCCGTTCGCTTTCCAGGGCCAACCTAGCCAGACAGGGCAACAGATGGCGCCGACAAGCGCGCCAAGTAATATTCCAAGCAGAACTACTTATAATTTAGGGACCGCCCCCTCGGCTGCACAGCAACAACAGCAGCAGCACGCACAATCACCCCTCCAAAGCCCACAACCACTTCAACCGGCGCCTCCTCAGCAAATGCTCCAACCCAGCCCCCAACGGCCACTCTCTCGAGTCCCTATCCACCCATCACCCCACCAACAACCTCCACCCTGGACTCTCACACCCCGCCTTCTTGCACCTACAACTCCCCTTGACGCACTCCTCCACCACGCCTTAACTGCCCACCGCGCCTGTCTCTCCGCCGCCTCCACTGATCCCCCGAAGCCAATCTACACAGACCTATACCCCTCACCACCCGCGCACCCACCTCTGCCACCCCTATCCGCCGCGCTCACCCGCGCCGTCCACGCTGCTGGATTACGCACACCAGCCACCCGTGCCGCGACGCTGTCGCTCGCGCACTCCGTCGTAAGATGGATGGCGCGGCCTACTGAGGGCACGTATGCGGGTGTACCTGCGTGGATGCGTCCCAGTCCCCGCGAACTAGGGGGGCTGCCAGCGTGGGCGGCCATGATGGTGCCATTCACCATGGTGAGGGAAAATGCTGTGGCTGGGGGTGAAGGGTTGCTAAGGGATTGGATTACTGGGGTGGAGTTTGAGTGGGTTGGCGAGGTGTGGGATGGGAAGGGTGGTGTGGTGGAGGGTTTTGAGACTGCGGTTAGGGAGATAAGACGGTGGAAGGTTGGGGGACGGGTGGGGGAGATGCTTAAGGAGGGTGGTGGGATGTGAAGTGGGATTTCTTTTTAAAGACTGGCGATATGGGAACTGATGTGGTTGGGTGTTGAGTTTTGGTGTTTTTGTGCGTGCACGCGAGGGAGGACGTTGTTTTATGAGTTTATGGGCGGCTTTTTTATGCGATTACGATGATTACGAGGAATAGATTGGGACATTGGGGGCATAAATGGGCCAACAAAAGGATACTGGGGGAAATAGGACGGCGGTGTAAAGGGCATACATACACATACATGATAGAGCATATATAACACGGGCTTTATATCGGGGTTTGGGAAAGGATAGGGAGGCTAGCAGCTTTTATCACATTATATTATTTATTTAATCCTTCTCGAAATCACCGGAAGAAGCATTATGAAATATTGATGATATTTGGAATAATCTACGCCCAGCACTTGACAGGTTACTAGACACGGCTGTGCGCGCTTGGTAGTACGTAAATGATCTGCGCCCACTGTTTTCTGCTCCATTTTATCTTAAAAGGGCCCGCAAGTGAGACGCGGGAGTTCCATCTTAGTGGATAGAGTCTCGGGCGAGGGATCTCAGATGGTGTGAGGGGGCCCCTCTTGACTCTGATCCTGTATTAAGCTACGGGTGATCCGTGATACCCCCGCCCGTGGCGATCGCTCTGGAAATAGATGTTATGCCTTGGCAGTCTTTTATAATGCGGGCGCTCCGAGTATCGCTCTTGCGCGGAGGAGGGGGGGGGGGTCGTTATGGCCATCAGCCTAGTTCGGCCTCGGCCTCGGCTTCGGTGAAGAGGTGGCCGGTCCACTTTAGGATGTAGTTGGCAGCATGGTGGGTTAGAAGTCCGTAGCCTGGGTTGAAAGCGGGAGCGAACATGTCTGTAGTAGCATTAGTATGCGAGATTTTCTCTCGGGACATATCGATAAACGACTCCTCCAAATGTTGACACTTACTCATATGCGCTGTGACCTCATCTCTAGCCTTATCATTCAACTCCTCCTGCCACTTCCCTCCTTTAGGTAAATTGCAAAACGTCCTCCCTCCCGCCCCAGTCCCCGGCTCAGCACCCCGTCCCAACTTGGTATATAAATTCACCCACCCCACCTCCGCCCCTGCGCTCACCCCTTCCACCCCCACAACCCGCGCCTTCAACTCCTCAGGCCTCATCAGGCACCCCACAAACGCCAGATGGCTCGTTGCCCAGTTTACCCCCTCCCCGATCTCGCGCCTCTTGGCGTACGCTGCCGCCCCGCCCGCAGCTAGCACTGCTGCACCTCCAATCACGGCCAGTTTTCCCCAATTCCCCCATCCCGACGCTGGCGCCTCGTCTTTCTTCTCTTTCATGTTGCCCTCTGCGGCAGGCAGTAGTGCATTGGCACTCCGCGTTGTTGGGGACTTCGCGCCGCTTGCTGCTGCTGTTGCTGTTGCTCCGCCGCCAAACACTCCCAGTCCAGATAACTGCGCTAGAGTACTGGAGGCAGCCTGGTAATGCGCTTCGGCGCCGTAGGCGAGGACGCCAGGGCTGATTCCTAGGTACGGGGTGTCCATAGCGAGGACGCCTCTGATATTAGGGAACAGGTTCGTCGCCGGCGACGGTAGCGTGTTTTTTTCCGACCCGTAGCTCGCCTCGCTAGGCAAGATGGTCTGCTCGCTCGCTATCCCGAGGAGGGCGTCCGCGGCAACGATGCCGCCCATACTGTGTCCTATGAGGATGATGTGAACACTAGGCGAGACGGAGGGGGAGGGCGTCTCCGCAGCGACTTCGAGGTCGATGACGTGGTCAAGAAGCCAAGAGCGGAAGGAGGCGACGGCTGCGGCAAGATCACCGCGGGTTTCGTAGGCGGGGTAGACGAGGGGAAGGATGGTGGTATTCGGGAGGGAGGGGGAGAGGACGGCCTTGACGTGATCGGGGAAGGAGGCGAAGGTTTTGTGGTCGCCCTATGGGGGTTAGTTGGTGATGGAGAGTAGGAGGGGGCGTAGCGGACCTTGAAGCCATGGATAAATACAAGGAGGAGTGTTTTTTTCTTCATGGTTGCGTTTGGTGTTGGGATTGTGGTTTGGAGGTACCAGTTGTACTTTGTGAGGGGAGGAGTGTCAGCCTTGCGGATTGCGGGGCGGCGCTGGGTGATGTCAGTATTAGCGGAAACGGAAGATTATTGTTCCGTGTTGCCAATCACTGTTAATAAACTCATGGACCACAATAAAGTTCATACTGTCCGTAGAAATATCACATTTGATATAAAAGCGACTTCTATATGTTACAAAATCCATGTTCTTGTTTACGACCTTCGGAATTTCCAAGAAAACCCCCGAGCTCAGGCACGACTTGATACAGTTGAAGATTTATCATGTATTGGCACGCCATACTTTGACCAGGTTGAAGTACAGCAACCAAAGGCCTGTGTTATAGATGCTACGAATAGCAAAACTTTAGAAATGGTTATCAAAGATACCTTGAGAGAACGGTTGGAGAGAAGGACGAAAAAAAGAGTTGAGAGCGGGGATTATCGCGTCTGCGCTGCCCACGATATCGCACCTATCTTTGAGAAAGCTTTTTGCATCAAGCCAAAAGATTTGCAAACGAACACCGAGTTTCTTGCCCTCATAGAAAGCTACAAATTAGAGCCCACGGGTATTGGCAACTGGAAAGGGTTGCTTAAGAAATCCTTCAAGCCGAACAACAAACACAATAAACACAAGAAACCCTAAACCAACATTTGTTACTTTCTTCGGTCTCAAGGCATGCCAGTTCTACCAAATGTTCGCTTGTGATTAGTGACCTGGCGTTGCTTTAAGAGTATGCAGCTGAAATAGGTCTTCTGAGTTCTGGTGTTGGTTACAGGGGCCGCGCACATAATAAGTTCTGCGGCACATATTACTATCTATGGGCTTCAGCTATCCGCCGACCTCTCAAACACCTCCCTTAGTCGCCTGTCATATTCTCCCTTCTGCTGGATCTTACTAACGACAAATTCCTGGCTTTCCAAACACCAATATGAAGAAACAATATGCTCAAAGCTACTATATCCGCAAATCTAGGTTGGAGGTGTTGGATGAAAATGCCATATAGCCCTGAGATAGAGCTAGAAAATAGAAGAAATTTCCACATTCCCACCCCTTCTGCATGATTCGTGCGCGGGATAATAAAACTGGTAGTTGCTTATCACTTCCTATACTCTGTAGCGCCTCCTCACGAGCAAAGATTTTGTGAAATTCACTGTATTTTTCTTCAAACAAGGCGAGTTCCTCATCAACAAGGCTATCGACGGTTTGACTTGTAAGCCAGTACGGCGGGTGCTGCATCTCTATAGGCAAAGAACATGCCCACTCTAGATCAATGATATATTTGATATTCCACTCGTCGTCCACAAATACATTACTTTGATGGACATCGGTTAGGGTGAGGAGGAATGGTCCGCGGCGTAGATCATGGCGTAAAAAGCGTGGCAGGACGGTCCGAATGGTAGCCAGAGCAGCCATCTGTGCACGGCAGTCAGACTCGTCGTTAACGGCGTTGAGTTGATGAGTTAGATGGCTATCATGGCAGGATAATACATCGAGAAAGTAGGACTCCGTCGTAGTGTAAATTGTATCTCGACTAATATTCGTTGGAATACCCTCATTCTCTAATTGATGTATTTGAAGCGTTAGCGGGCGGTTCGCAAGTCTAACCACTCCATTGCTATCCATAGTAAATGAACCAATATGTGGTAATGGAATCTTTCCTAGCGCAAGCATAATTCGTGACAGGCCCTGAAACAGATTGGCTAAACGGCTCTCATCCTGTCGATGACTTTCCCAGGATGCTGGTAGCATCGTACCGTCGATCTCTTCAACGTAATCAATAACTAGGTGCCCTGTCTCAAGACTATAGGGGCGCCCTGATGATATATACCTGCAGGGATTGGCGCGGCCTAACAGTGAATAGAACTGGCGGCGAAGAGTCTCAAAAAGCCGTGTGAGTAGGGGAGCGTCGTCTAATGCGATGAACTATGCCATAGGAATTAGCATTGTAGGGTTGATTATAATATTTCTTAGCAGATTACTTACGCTACATCCCTTCGTGTCCTGTGCATCAGCTGCAAATGCAAAACCCCACAAGTGAGGGATAGGAACGTCTGGGCAGTTCTCGCGGATCCAGACATAAGTAGCTGCCTCGCAACGGACCTTTTCATTTGCATTGCCTGGATAATTAAACTCACCAACCTTATAGGGGAGCGGGAATCGAATCATGACTCTTCTACCAGGCCGTTTCCTCCAATTGTCGATATAGACTGGTAGGCACATGTTGAAGCTGCCATGGACCCACTCATCGAAAGGCGATAGGCGGCATCTCTCAGTGCCTTTAAGACGCAGATAACAAGATACAATGGTTTCTATTTCCTGCGTAAGCTGAATCAAGTAGGCTACGAAGTCTTCTCTCTTCTGCCAGTATGTCAATTGCTGAAGGACATTTTGCTCCTGGTCCGCCGCGTCGCTATAGCTGATCTTTCCCCGTAACGTTTGAAGGGTTATTCCTAATCCTAACGGCGGGAGACTTCGATTAAGATGCTGCATTGGAGATTCCGCATCAGAGACGCTGCACTCGAGATGCTTAGTTAAGAGTAGCTAACGATGCTCCACTGACTAAAGGGCTCTATGGCTCGGCCTTATTTTGTTGGTGTTTACAATACTATGGTGGCCCGAGCGAGAGGCTCCCAGGCGACGACGGGGCTAATCAAAGCGTTAGAATAGATCGTAGAACCCATAGTTAGCAACATCTATTGTCAGAGTCTATAACGATTACAGTCGGGGTGAAAAAGAAGTTAATTACTAGACTATAGTTATTATATTACGGACATTATGGAAGCCTAACGTTTAGGAGTTGAATAAAATGGTGTAATTTCAACAACAGTCGACTTCGGCCATTCGTGGATGCGCACAGGTTGACATGGTGGCTGTTTCATAAACACAAACACGGAAAGCTTCTCTTAACGCACGCAAAGAAACTGCGGGAAGCCAATCCTACATAATACCTTTCTTACTAAATAGACTAAAATACTCGTCCCTTTCATATCTTACATCTCCGTCTCCACCCCCGGGCCCCCGAACATCGCACCCGGAACGTCAGCATCTACCATCTCCGTATCGTTTGGCTCGGGAGGCTCCCAAAACTTCCCCGACTTTGCGCCCTCCCATTGTTCGGGTCCGACATACCGTAATATTCCTGGCGGCCCGGCCCTACCCTGTTATTAGCTTCTTATCCACTTCTCCTAGGG
Source organism: Pseudogymnoascus sp. 03VT05 (assembly GCA_001662645.1). Classification (NCBI taxonomy): domain Eukaryota; kingdom Fungi; phylum Ascomycota; class Leotiomycetes; order Thelebolales; family Thelebolaceae; genus Pseudogymnoascus; species Pseudogymnoascus sp. 03VT05. Next base: position 169,592 of record KV459385.1, on the reverse strand, counting down.
GTCACAAAAGCTCAAAATTGATAAAAAATAGCAACGAGAAGCATGGAAGGGAACTCACACCCATAGATCCGGACACGCAGCAGCAACATGTGCAAACACGTCCGCATAGACTTCCATTTTTTCGTCTCGCAAGCTGTTGAAGTTCACCCGTATATCTTCGGAATCAATGTCGACGAACATGAAGCGAGGTGCGCGAGGAGGCGCATCAGACATCCTCCACGTCTCAAGATCAAGAGTAAAGAGTCGGAAGTCGGAGATATCACTTGCAAAGTGGGCGGGATCACGGTAGAGTGGAGGAAGCGGGGGTCGGGGGTGCGGGAGGAGTTCTTGGTCGCTGGGCCAGCCTGTGGGGAGGATGGTAATATCAATTGGCCCCATGTGGTGAATGAATAACCTGTGAGGTAAAGGAGTTAGTAAGGTCTCGCAGTAAATGTATGCGGAGGCAAAGCCAACAAATGAAATGGAAGCAGGCAAGGATCTGAGGGGGGGGGAGTACTTAAAGCATATCTTTTTCTCGATTGCGATGTGGCGGAGATACTGCTCAAACTCTTCCGGACCAACGACGTTGCGCCGGAGCCGTATCAGCTCGCGGTTCAGGTATTCTAGAAGCAGATGTATGGGCACGCGGTTGTGCATGCTGTCTAGAGCTAAAATGAGGCGTAGGTTGCACAGCGACTTGTGGATATACTCATACCGCTCTGGCGCTGGATTGGAGGGGCGCGATTCGTGTGAAAAGTCCGATTCGTTGCCGGATTGGTCGTCAGGGTCGGAAAAATCGGAGGACAAGGTCGTGAGGGCAGAGAGGGGTGAGTCTGGAGGGTCAGATTTCGTATAGGTGGGGATATTTGGGGGCATACCTGGTTCTGGGGGGAGTCCTTCAACGCCCATTTCCTCTCTTTCGCGTTGTGTTTCGTACCATTCATGCTTTTCCTTTTTACTGAGAAATTTGGCGCGCCAGTCAGACAAGGCACCGCGAGTTGTTCTTAATGCCGTGATAGCAAGGTTCTGGTTCTGTATTCGCCTCATCTGGATGGTATGAGCAATTATGCTGTCCTGAGAATTTACGTTGAGAGGCAGAGCTGGTGCATGAGATGGCGGGGGCAGCCACTTCCACCTTTGCGAGGTTCCGACAGTGGATACTTGGGCACCGGCGGCAAGCTGACCGAGGTGCAAAGCTTGCCCGGTCTCGCCGTAGACTCGGACAAAGCTGGACCAGAAATCTTTCCGAGCAATGTCATGAAAGTAGTGGTATGGGATGGGATAGTATGTCTTTAACTCTTCGTAGTTCTCTAGTGGGCGAGCGTATTTGATAGCCGTACGGTTTATGTCATCGCCATCGCGCCGAGGCCACTGGTGGGCGAAGTATGTGAGAGGGGACGGTTCCATAGGAACCCTGTCTACGATGTAGTTCATGTTCTAAATTATAAATTGGCTGTTGTGGTTTTAAGGGAGTCAGGATTGGAGCTTACCGCCATAGTTACTGAATAGCCGTACTCTGCCAGAGCTTCGTCCTCAAAGAAGAGTTCTTCCCAGGGGTAATCTCCCTCAATGTCACTGTTCTGCCTCCGGTATAGATCGCCTATAGCATGCTTTCCTTGTGTCAGTTTTCCCCTGAGAGAGTAGGTTACTGGAGTGGTAGTCATCTACCAAAGACGCACCCCCATCTCATGAACAAGAGTGCTCGCTATGAAAAACTGCAAACCCAGCCTCTCGGCTTGCTACTATAAGTCAGCAAATGAGCACGAACAGCTGGTGACAAAGACGTGCCGTCAGTTCTCCTCGAAGAAAAGGTTTAAATAAGTGGTGGGTCAGCGAAATCTCGACCGGATCAACACCGAGTATATCATGCCTCACAGTAAACCCATGATAGTATTGATCGCTGTCTTCGGGATCATGCAGCGAAGGGCCAAGGCCAGTAGATGTACACACAACCCCACTCTCTATTCCAAAGCTGATGAGACCACTTGCTTCAGCCAGTTCGCGGCATACATGCGCTCGATTCGCGTAGAACACTTCTACAGGGCGCCTGTGAATGGTTCTCAAGCCGTTCATATATGGCGACTTGAAGATCCTGCGCTCTCCATGTAGTAGTGTATCCCACCTACATCAGTTAGACTCAATACTGTAACAACTACTAAAATAATGGCTGTCATACCAGTGACTAATGTGGGAATTTATGAGAAACTGTGATGCCAATTTGAGGATAGGTTCCAATATTTCCCAAACCAACGGGTTCTGTGCCTGTGATTCAAAGCATTAGTTCTGTAAAACTCGGGACATATCACCAGCAATTACCTCCCAGTACCCAGGCCTCCCATTTCCAATTCTCCAAAGCGCACGATTTGCTGGTATCGATTTGCGGGTCCTCCAATGCCGAAGCGCAAGGATTGGATGTATTGCGTTGTCCAGTTTCAGCAGCGGCGTCTCCTCCTTGACAAGTGCTGGGACTGTGTCGATAGCCTGAAGTTGGTTCGAATCAAAGCCATAAAGCCTGCGCCGCTGCTCGTTCCTCTTTGCCTCCTCCGTTCTGAATTGGCGCCAGGAGGGCCGATGCTGGAGGTTTATCGGCGTCCACCCGCTTTCTCCATTATTCAAGACAGGCGCAGCGCCAAATACTTTAGCCAATGCAGACTTCTTGTATTTCCTTTTCGGTGCGGATGAGGGTCGTATTGACCTGGCTCTCTTTTTGCGTTTCTTGCCCCCAGGCCACGCGCCGGTTGGTTCTCGGGGGTCGTCGGCTTTACGTTTATTAGGGAGCTGGCTGCCAAAACCGGCTCTAAGTGGGTTATCATCAATCGCCATGCGTATTTAGAGCGAGTTGCTGTGAGATTGATTGCGAAAATTGAAACACCTTATTCAAAGAAAATAAGACAATAAAATAAAATAAGGAGGGCATTCTCTTGATAAAACAGAGGTAGCACAATAATGCGTCTCGATCATCCTTTGTTATTTTTTGTTCCGACGAATGCGGTATATGACTAGAAAGACAATAAAATAACAGAGCCTTGATAAAGAAGGGTATAGCCGCGTGCCTTGGGGCCGGATACGGATACCACATATAGAGGAGCAGCTCAATTTGGGGTGGTTCATGTGAATAAATAGGTTTGTGGACTACTGGGGGGGTTGAGTATGCAGCGACGGGATGAGGCCAAAGCTCGAGCAGCGGTGGGATTATAGTCTAACAGATACCAGTACAGCGACGGCACCCGGCACACTCGTCAAGGAAGCATCCTGTTCACTTGCTCACAAATCACCGTCACATCGGTCGTCTGATTGCACGAATTTGTCCATCTCTTGACGGGCCACGATCAGTCTAAAAGCGCTGTCGGCTGGCGCGCCTTTCTTACAAAGACCGTCTGCAGGTGTGATATAACATCCGTATGCCAGCTGGGACTCTAAAGCGCGCGAGTCCTCTATTTAGCCTCGCTGAGGAAAGCGCTATGGAAATTCTCCCGGCCTAGTCTTTTCATCGAGGCCGTCGTGTCGAAACGGCATGGTCATCGCGTATCACCGTATTAGAGGATCTATGCTCCGTCTGGGTCTCTTGTTGGACCTTCCACGGTGTCAGGACCGAGACCAAAGATGAGCTATGGGATTGGCCCGATGTCAAGAGCCTGGTGTTTAGAAATAACAAGATCTCTTTTACTTGTCAGTTTAGCACTCAGCGCGGCCCGAAATATGATTTCCTTCCACTATGTGGACCTTCTTCGGTAATTCGTTTGACTGACACTCGTTAGCTGCTGGGTCACCAGACGCCCCAAAGGTCACTTACACTTGCTCCAACTGAACGGTTCCGCAAGGTCTTTCAACGTCTCTTTCCAGACCCTCGCCGCCCAAAGGGTTACTAACAGATCAAACCCCTTCGTATCAATCGCAGCTTTCAACTCCAGCCTCGGCGGCCGATCAACTTTACCATCCTCTGTTCTCGTCAACTTTGTCTCCATGGCCACCAATCTACCGTTCCAGTCTTTCCACTCAAATTGATCTTTCTTGCTCAGCTTCTGCTTCATGCTCTGTCCAACCCTGAAGTGCCCATCTGCGCTGCACGAGTTCCACGAAGTCGAGATAGCCTTCCCCATACCAAACTGCATCGGGATACCGCGATGCAGTTTGATGTCTTTGAAGACATACTTGGAGTTCGACTGGGCGTCAAGTGAGACCACGTCGCCGAACTCAGACATACCAGCGTGGAAATCGTACAGATGTCGCTTGCGTTGGCGAAGTGCACCCTCGCCGTCGTTGGTGGACAGATGGTAGATGAATTTCTCGACGGCGAATGCTGCGGACCTGTCGATTGTAGGAGGGTTGCTTAACTCGTAGAGTGAATTTGTTGGCTGTGATTCCGCATAGATGAAGCAATCGTCCATGATGAGGCCTGGCAGCTCCTCTGTCGTTAGCTGGTCGCGTGGTTGCGATTCCGCGACATGGTCGTATGTGGGTGGCTTGATTGGTATGTGTGTAGAGGCCGACGCTGGCACTTCGTTATACGAAGGCGGCTCTTGGTGCGGTTGTGAGGCCATTGTGAGAACTGTTTAACTGTTTCCCCATAAGAAGTGTGGGGTAGATGATGATGGTTGCAAGTCGGGGGCTTCAGTAGTATTTATGTTTATTGTTGTTGCCGAAGGATTAGAAAGAGGGCCACTGTCGAGACGTCATTTTTGATCCTCTTGCAGGGATTAGCTGCCTCGTAAAAAGGAATGTCTTTATTAGGCAGCTTTCTAGGCAGAGCAACGTGGCTATGTAGTGGGGGTGTGCTGTCGGACATGAAGCTGAAATATGCCGATCTAGGATTCTGCCTAATATTATCAAGTAACATAATACTACAAGAACACATAATAAGACAGTTCGCTCTTGTCTAGCTAGTTGTAGATCTTTACAATGATTATTCACTTTTCTAGTTCAAGTAGGTCTTATCATTAAATAGCTATTGACACTTTGGAGCGTCGAGCGACTTGGGTTTGAATCTGGCATGGCTGTCATGATCCACCCCAGGCGCCGCCGAATATAGGCCTTGTCTATGTCTGTACCCTCTTGCCCCTGTTGAAACAAATTACCACTGTCATCATACAGGATGCAAAGTATAGCAAGTGCTACTCCAATGGAGAGATCTTTGCCGTCGGGGCATGCCACCACAATCCTGGGGGGCTTAGTTTCAGCAGAGGCCGTCGAGAGTGACCTCTTGACGGAGTCAATCATATGAGGTAAAGCAGATCGTAGGTTGCGGCTTCCGATTTTCCCAGAGCCAACTCCGATCTCCAGCCTATGTTTATCTTTCTGCCAGCTTGCAAGGTCTGTAATTTCAGAACAAATTGTGATAATAATATCGCTACTGCTAGCGGGTTGCGCTTCCAGAGATGTCGATGACGTGACATAAAGAGAGGAAGTCGGTGGTAGAAGGGTGGGGGTAGGCTTGCCAGTATTGGCGTTGGAAGAGCTGGATACTAACTCTGTGATCAAGCTTGGGAGCTCAAATTCCGGCGTGGAAAGTAGAAGCTCACTCTTTGGCCAGAACAGGGTAGGAGTCAATCCATAGGCCCAGTTCTCAGTATCATCCCCGGAGCCTTGTATGTAACCCCCTTCACTGACTTCACCGCCGGCAACTCGCCGAGATGCGGTGCAGCATATGATGGGGTGATAATCGCTGAACACTTGTTCCTCAACAGGGAGGGCCGACTCTGGTGTTACCCATAACGGTCTTATCGGTTTGGATATGTGCTCTCTGAGCGGTTTCATGTCGATGCCCAGGGTAGCGAAGGACTTCGCAAAGTCGTCTAATCGTGCTGCTATCTGGGCATGCTCAGAGCTCGAGACAGCCCGTGGCGGCGTATAGAGGTTGTGATATCCAGGCTTGTCTGGGAAGAGGGAGCGGTTAATGACGCTACACCATATTGGAATTGTCTTGCTCAGGGCATCGGGCATTCCTGTCGTAATGTTAGCTCGCCCTTGAATGAACGGAAGGGACTGACGAACTCTTTCCTCTTCTTGTAGAATCTACAATGATGCATCTGCAAAGATTTAGTATCGTACCCAAACCCAGGTATTCCCTATGCGCCTACCCATCACACTTTCCAATCAACTCCAAGAGATGTATGTTCAACCTGCGGGTACTGAACTTCCAAACACCGGTATGTCCATCGGTGCTTTTGAAGTATGCGCTCCCTGATTTGACCTCCGGGTTAATATACCAGCTTCCGCACCGTTCATTGGCGACTAGAGGGCGGCAGTAGGCCTCCGACACGCTTTGAACGAAAGCGGCATCAACGAGGATCGACTGGAGGCGGTTGTGGATGGAGAGAGTATGGCGTTTAATATCCCCCAGGGTCTTGGAGAAGTTATGATTCGCTTGTTCCGAGAAGATGAGGTCAGAAGCGATGGCTGGTGGCGGCATTCTCCTCTTGTGTCGTGGGAATTTGTTGTAATGGGCGTTTAAAGTGGGATATTTCGGGGATGGCTTGGAGTTGGAGTGACCATATGAAGCCGCTGCTGGAGAAGTTGCTAAGGGAAGATTTATCGGACCGAACTTACCACCCAAATTTTCTGTGGTTCACCGTACTCTTGGAACTTTCCCAACAATGGACCTTTAGACTTCTTGAAAATACTTACAATAACCCAGTGAGGCTTTTACGCCGATTCTTAAAATTTCCAACGTCCAACGTCTGATGCGCATCATTAATCATTAGTCGAATTCGTAGCCTGTGGGGTGTGAGTGGTTTGTGCGGTGGTGAACGGTCCAAAGTGGAGCCTGTCCTCTGAGCAACACCGATATTAAAAGGCGACCAGCAGACCCGTCATCATTTTTATCATTTTCTGGTCTTTACAATCATCTCACAGAGTTTCGCGTTCAAATTCATACATTGCACTCGTATTTTCGACAGTGTCAATCATACAATCTATTATGTTTAAATTCTCGACTCGTTTGCTCCCTCCGGGCCGTATCTACTCGAGTTCTTTGAGAAAGATAACCCCTGCAACCGCATTCCAACTCCGGCCAAAATGCACCCAAAGTTCCCCAAAGGCCCCATGCAGCAAAAATGAAGGAAAGACGCTGCCGCCTTCAGTATTTTTATTGCAGTTTTGGAGGTCGAGAGCAGTGTGGAATCGAGCTGGTGTAAATACGCTACGATGTCTGGTTGGTTGTACTCTCGGCGACTTCTCATCCATGTGGTATCTCCAAGCTTTCCATCCGGATCTTGGGACTGGGGCAATTATGGCGATTTCCAGTATGAGCCTGCTCTTTATCTTATATTTTCTCAGCTAACGCGGTATAGTGGCTAGCGGTGTCACGACTTCTCTGCTCCTAGAGACTGTTCTTCTCCGGCTCGGCCGTGATCAACTTGGCTGGATGTTAGCGGCCAAGACGGCTGCAGGAATGAGTCTGATCTCAATGATATCGATGGAACTGGCTGAAAACCTTGTTGATTACCATTTAACCGGCGGAGTCATTCAGCTCGACTCGCCGCAGTTCTGGGGCGCTGCTATTGTATCAATTGCAGCTGGGTTCTTGACGCCGTTGCCGTATAATTACCACAGACTGCGGAAGTATGGCAAGGCGTGTCATTGAGGTGTGGTTTGCATAGAATCGTCAATGTTGTATAATAGTTCGATTTATTAAGCGTTCGGAGGACGGTGTTCAGGACTGTAATAGTACTTCATTCAAATACCACTCATTATATACTACTATCTCTGTGTATGTATATATAACAGTGATTACAACAACTATAGTTCAAGTAAAGACGTCAGTCAGGGCTACAATAAATAAGACAGTTACCAAGAAATTATAATCTATATACATTCTCGTTGGATTTGGCATCCTGAAAAAAATTGGTTTCATTCTAAAAGGAGACCATGTAAGAGGTTATGCCTTGGCATTGTCAACCTGTATTTCCAGTAACGCCTGCAAGATTCCTATCTTGACCTATTTGTAACACTCCTCTATTCATATCACTCCAATAGCGTCACCACAGTCTTCAGGATCTCTACTGTCTTCTTCGACGCGTTCTTCGGATCCTTCGCAACGCTCTGCCATATCTCGCCATGCCTCGGCTCGCTAAGAATACACTTTGCCTCGACGTCTGCACGTTTTTCCTGATTTAATATTAGCGACTGCCTTTGTGGAGAGTTAATTCGCAAACTTACATCCGTTCCATGCTGCACCAAGAACTTATAATACCACGCCCAAGTATCTCCCAAGTCAGGGTCCAACGCAATGCCCCTCTCGAACCAATTCTGCGCCTTCTCAAGCTTGCGCTCGCCCCAGAAGATGCGTGCTACGGTCACGAAGAGTATCGGATCGTCATCAACCTTCTTGATAGCTTCTAAACTGCGAGGCTTGCGCTGTGTTCGGGGTTCCAAGTGCCAAATCGACTCACTCCACAGCAGACCACTCTTTGGGACTTCTTGCAGAGCCTTCGCCATGAGCACCTTTGCCTGACTAATATTATTTGCTCGCCTTTCGACGCGTATAGATTCCACCCACAGCTCTGGCGACTTGGCAACAGCGAGGCGGGCACGGTCGAGTACGGAGCGGGCCTTGACGACCATTCCTGCCTTCTCCTCCAGGCGTGAGTAGAGCAGCCATAGAGGTACCGAACGGGGACAGGCTTTTGTTCCTGTGCTGTAGGCTTCGCGTGCTTGGGGAAGTTTGCCCTCGCCTTCGTAGATCTGTCCCTTCATCATCCACAGCTTATCAGCGGCAGGGAATAATTGTAGGGCTTCGTTGACAAGGTCCAGCGCGGCGTCGACATTGCCAAGCTGGCGCTCGAAGGAAACACTCTTCATCCAAACACGGTTGGTGGGAGCTTCCTGTCTTGCGACCTTGAGCAGATTCCTCGCCTGGTCTGGTTCGCCATTATCGGCTTCGAGCCTGACAGCAGCAAGCCAAATGTCTTCGTTGTTTGGGTTCTGGTTGAAGGCTCTGCCGAGTACCATCCTTGACTCCTGGATCTCCCCAGCCTGCCATTTCTCCTTGGCTAGCATCATCCACAGAACCTCGCTCTGTGGGCAAGCCTCCACAGCCTTCTCTAACAACTGTGACAAAGTCTCCCTTGTGCCGTGATTCTTCTCTAGGTCAGCCGCAGCAAGCCAGAGGGTCTTGCTATTGACGAATACGCGGAGTGCGTAGGCATAGACAGCTCTTGCCGTTTCGTATTTCCCTCTTCCAATACTAGACTTAGCATCGTCCATCCAGATGTCCTTTCGGTCATCGTCCTCATCAAGGCCCCACCCCAGAATTTCTCTGATGATGTTGCCGCAGGTCAGAACCGCACCTTCGTCTTCACACTTCTCGGCTTCGGTAATCCAGTCTTCTCTTTTAAGCATGGCAGACTCCTTTGTAAGAGCCTGGACGGCACGCTTCATGACATTGATCTTGCTTGGAACGCCACTTGCCACTTCTTGTTGTTCCTGAAGCCTTGCCGCAGCAATCCAAATTTCATGGGATGTTGGGACAGCTTTGCGAGCCTTGTTGAGAACCTTTTGCGCATTTTCGGCAGTTTCGAGTCTAGCCAGTGCAAGCCATAATTCGACAGATAGTGGGATGATCTCTGTTGCCTTGGCTAACAAGAGCTTGGCATCGTTTGGATCTTCTTCCAGATTGACGGCCTCTTTCCACAGCAAAACAGATTGTGGGATGTGATCTAACGCGTGGCGAATTACCCTCTTCTTAGCCCTCGGCTCTGCCTCAAGGTTCATAGCTTCAATCCATAGGGTTATTGAGTGGTCGTTATTCTTGATCGCGTTTGCCGCAATAATCTTCGCATTGTGGTTGTCGTTGAGTCGGATATTTTCCACCCACACATCTTCGCTCTTCGGACAGTGCTCGCAGCCCCGCGCGATGACATTCCTTGCCGCAACCATCTTGCCCGCAAGTTCTTCCAGACGCGCCGCCGCAATCCAACCAGGGGCGTGCTTCGGGTTCGTTCGAATGACAGATTCCAGCAGCACTCGTGCGCGCTTGATGTCGCCCACTTGCGCATCGCCTTCGCTGATTTGTGATTTTGCCAGACTGGTAAGATAACCCTTCGGATCGATATTTGTAGCGCTTCCTGCCACAGAATCTCCACCATTGCCCGCCGAAGCCTGGTCCAAACGAACCTGCAGGACCTTGTCTCTCGCCGCTCCGATATCCGCGAAGTTCGTCATGGTCCCGTCTCCTTGCTCAGTCGTGGACGCCATGCCGTCTTCCATAACCGTTGTCCCCATCTGCCCCGTAATCCCAGCGGCAGCTAGCACACTGTCCGGCACGGCATAGAACTTGTTCCTAAGAGCTTGCTTGCTCCTGCGATTCTTGCCCGTCAAATCGCCCACCTCTGGTAGGTTCGCCCAGTCCTCATCGGTAACGGTACCAAGCGCGCGCTTGAGGTCCGCAAACTGCTGTTGGATCTTCGGATTATTGCGCTCGTATTCTTCGCGCTCGGCTTTCTCGCGTGCTTCCCTGTAGGCCTGGTCGGTATTCTGTTCATCTTTGATAAACCATCTGCTATGCAGGGTTGGGGTTGGGGTGGGGGAGGGGGGGACAAACCTGCGTATCTTCCGCCGCCTATCCATCTTCTCTTCTACATCTTGGTATATCCTGTCTGCCTCATCGTCCTCCCTGTCATACGTCCCTCCAGCGAATAGTCCAACGTCGTTCTCGGGATCCTGGAAGCGCTCGTCATCGTCTTCCTCTTCTTTCTTCTCAGTGACTCCGTATGCCGACGGGGCAGCTGCGCCGAGCTGTGCTGCGCGCTTTGCGAGCGCTTCTTTGATCTGATCCTCACTCGGGCCCTCGCGCGCCGGCCCAAGATCTGAGCGAGTGGTGAATCCAGTGGCGCCACGACCGAGACCAGCGACGTAGTTCTCGGGAGCCGGTTGATTGAGAAAGTCGCGTCGTCCGGACATCTTTGCGACTGCCTCTTAGGACTCTTATGTTTCGAAATATAAAATCTAATATCGTGGCGTCGAATTCAGATGCGCCTTCAAGGCAAGGCGAAGCCAGAAAAGACCAGGCTGAACCACGTGACCACACCTTAATTATTTAGCTAGTCACGATAAGCCCCCACACACTAAGATAACGACAAAAAGTCACCACCACCACCAAAGAAATCCGCGATTTTTATGTCGCAAAACGAAACCTCGCCCTCTTTCCCCAACAGTGTCACGAGCACTCTACGCCCTCGTTCTTAAAGCAATCCGCAACCCGAATTCCATACTTTCTCATCCCACATTAGAGCGAAATGGGCAAACTCAAGGGTGGCAAGCGCAATAGCGCCGCGACAAGCTCACCCTACGAAAAAGCGGCAAAGCAAACGAATAATGTCTTCAAATTCAACACCAACGTCGGACAGCATATCCTGAAGAACCCCGGTGTAGCGGAAGCGATTGTCCAAAAAGCCGACCTGAAGCCCTCAGATGTTGTTCTTGAAGTCGGCCCGGGTACGGGAAACTTGACAGTCCGCATCCTCGAGAAGGCGCGCAAAGTTATTGCAGTGGAACTCGATCCCCGCATGGCCGCCGAAGTGACGAAGCGTGTCCAGGGCACACCGATGCAGAGGCGCCTCGATGTTCTGCTAGGAGATGTGATTAAGACCGAGCTTCCGCCGTTCGATGTCTGCATTTCCAATACACCATACCAGGTTCGTCACCATCTGCTCCTTCCTCCCCTTCCGTCCTCGTCGAACTCCCCATGCTAACAACCCCACTAGATTTCCTCCCCTCTAGTTTTCAAGCTTCTCTCGCTACCCAACCCGCCGCGAACCTCGATTCTCATGTTTCAGCGCGAATTCGCGCTCCGCCTGACCGCCCGCCCAGGCGATGCCCTATACTGCCGCCTCAGCGTGAACGCCCAGTTCTGGGCACGCATAACGCACATCATGAAGGTCGGAAAAAACAACTTCAAGCCCCCGCCACAAGTTGAATCGTCTGTGGTGCGCATCGAACCGAAGACTGGCAGCGATCGGCCAGGCGTCAGCTGGGAGGAGTGGGATGGAATGCTCAGGGTATGCTTTGTGAGGAAGAATCGTCTCATGAGAGCGAGTTGGAGTGGTAAGGAGGTTCTGGCTTTGGTGGAGAGGAATTATCGGGTTTGGTGTGCTATGAATGACGTTCCCCTTGAGGAGGGCGTCGTGGATGGTGAGGATGAGGAGATGGATATTGGAGACAGCGGGCCAGCACAAGAGGAGTGGGATGGGATTATGGACGTCGATGGTGATGGCGACTTGGATGGAGGAGCAGATGACGCAGCAGAAGACGACGGCACCCCCTCGTTCTTCAAGGAACTCGCTACTCAATCTGCCGCTGCGCCACAAAAAACCAAGTCCAAACGTCCCAAGACCCGCGTCGCAGCTCTCGTCCGGTCAAAGATCATGAAGGTCCTTGAAGAGACAGAACTCGCGGATCGCCGCGCCGCGAAGTGTGATGAGAACGACTTCCTCCGCTTGCTCGCGGGGTTCAATGCTGAGGGACTCCATTTCGCGTAGAGTTACTTTGACGTGAGAGGTGTTTAAATGAGGCGTTGGTGGGGTTAGCTGGCGTTATGAGGTATATTGTATGTGATGCATTGACGAGACATGACTCTGTTTGGTAGGGGTATATAGAAAAAAACCCATACAGAATAAAACATTTTTAAGAGTTAAAAACGAACGATCAAGTAGAGACCATTTGTTCCGAGCACATTCGCTCTTTACTCCATAGATTATGGGGAAATTTAGTTACAGGATCTAAAGGATTCTCCTCGGAAGATTATAGATTTATGAGAATAACTAGTTGAATACTGTGCCCGACCTACTTTCATGAAGCTTTTTGGTTTCGCTGATAATATTCTTATAATTTTATCTCGGTGTCACAATTATCACGAATACTAATTTAATTGCTTAATAGAATTAGGATATGTTTAAACTAATATCCGCAGCCAGTATCAGCTATAAAACCATACTTCTACCATTTAACTATCTTGAAAACCGTCTTGTCTTAAAGTTCTCATATCGTGAGCACAACAACCCCATACATTTATTCCAAAGCTCCAATTGGCTACTTTCACCATAAACGACCCACTCTATACACACGTACCTGACGTTGGAGCCGCCCCACATGTGTAATTTCCTGTTAAATAAGCTTAACCATAACCACCGACGATGTCATCAGTTAAGGACACTGTCGATCTTGGAGAGAGCGCGAGCAATGTCAGCCAGAGCTGGTGGATAGCTCCCAAGCTGACTCGTTGTCGATTGAAAGATGAAGGTACATTTGAATGTGCCTTCTAGCTATGAAAGCGTTTGTACGCACTAATTATCGTAGCTCCTTCTGAAATCATTCCCTTGCAGCAGTCCAGTCCGCATGGAGCAGGAATTATAACTGTTATACTCTTCCAAGCTATTGACCTGAGCCTACCACATCTGGGCGAAGGCTCTAGCTTGATGGGGTTTGCTGATCCGGATGTGCGCAAGCAATGGCTGCCTTATGCTGTCTTGGAATGTGAAAAGTTCCAAATATCCATTGAGCCCATATGTTGGGGAATGCATGGAAGCGTTCATTGGATGGATAATGACACTCCAATCAAGTTTGACGTCTCTGCCTCTTCTGAGCTTATCGTGCACCTGTTCGTCAGGAGATCGGATGTTTCGGAGGGACATCAAGTCGTACTCCTTGGGTCGATCAAGTTGGATCCATTTCTGGAACCCCGGACTCCGGGTGCGAAGTCGATAGATGTCCAAAATGGGACCGGAAAAGTGCGGCTTGAGGTTTCCTACGTCGAGAAAGAGATACTCCCCTTAGAGGACTGGAAGATGTGGCGAGTCTCCGAAGAAGTTAATACTGGCGATCTTGTCCATGTCAAAAAGGAAGACACGAAGCGAAGCTACGCCATGAAGACGATCCCTATAGACGAAGACGCTCATGGACTAGATCTGACATACAGCCTTTACTCCCGGGTTGAACATCCCTTTATCGCACCGCTCAAATTTGCTTTCAAGTCGCCCATGGGGGGGTTGAGCCTTCTTTCGGGACTGGCTAATGGCGGACACCTTTTTTCTCACCTCCAAAGAGAGCGACGTTTCGACGTCGACATTGCGAGATTTTATGCTGCTGAGCTAGTCTGTGTGCTGGAATATCTGCACGACAAAGGTATTATTCTTGTGTCTCTGAAGCCGGAGAATATCCTTTTAGACTCCTATGGCCATGTCAGTCTATGCAGTCCCGGCCTTTTTGGGCTGGAGATGAAGGATAGGGATCGCATAATGTCCGGCACACCTGAGTATCCAGCCCCAGAGGTTGTTCTCGGCCAAGAGATTTCGCGGAAAGTGGATTGGTGGAGTTTAGGGGTTATTCTCTATGAGATATTGACCGGACTCCCACCTTTCTACCACAAAGACGCCGATGAACGACGACATAAAATTATCGGTGAATCTCTACCACAGCTCCCTGACGGGCTTTTGCCATATACCAGGGACTTTTTAGTCGGGCTTCTCCACAAAGACCCCGAAAAACGCCTGGGGGCAAACGGAGTTTCCGAGGTAAAATCTCACGCGTTCTTCCACGATGTAGATTGGCATGAGCTACTCGAGCGGAAATATACGACTCCATTTAAGCCTATCAATGCCACAACGGTCTTCAGAGTCGAACCCGACAAACCCTACCCCCCCGCAGTGCGACGACAATCCAAAGGAATTATATACGAGAAAATGGAAATATTTGGTTTCATACACTGGAATCCTATCGATAGGGTTAGGGATGGAAAGGAAGATACTGCCTCAGAGAAAAGTTCTTCTAAATCCGAAGATGATGGATGGGAGTTGGTGTGGGAGCCGATAATCCAAGAGTTTCATTTCAAGAATCGTTTCACCAATGAGAAACTCCCCGCAAGTCTCAAAGTTCCCGGGCCGGTGGTAGAGGCACAGAAGCCGGCATCGTCACCTACGGTTGAACATAATTCCACCGCCACCCAAGATAGTCTTGAGCCGGTTTCGAACAGCCTTCCCAGTCAACCCCAGAAGAAAGACGCACTGGCGGCTGCGTTGAAAGCTGGATACAGTAACCATACGATTTCACAAATCCTCGAATATGAAATAGACTTAAATACCTGGATTATTTACTACGACGAAAGGTACGATGGAGACTCTGGACCGTTTTTACGAGACGAAATTCCAACCACTCCGCTGGAATGGGCTGTGGGACACGATAACCTCGGTCTCGTCAACCTTTTCCTAGAAAAAGGAGCTGACGCGAATTATACTTGCTACAAGACACAGGGACCTGCCCTCATAAAGGCAGTGAGTCGAAGGAACCGGAAACTAGTGGAAATCCTAGCTCAGAAAACAAGCCGTGTCTCAATGACCAGAGCACTTTGTCTAGCTGTGGATCAGCAGGAAACAGCAATTGTCAATATCCTACTCGCTAACGGCGCCCGCAGTGACTTCGAAGAATCAGATCGGCCTCGGCCCCCCGATCCCTATTGGAACCAATGTACTCTCGGAATACCACCACCACTCCAAGAGGGAGACTTCATACCCCCTATTGTTCGAGCAGCTAGAGCTGGTAACGCAGGTCTGGTCCGGCTTCTGCTTGCAAACGGTGCGGATCCCAATACTGGTTACCACGTGTACCATAATAACCAACAATACGACGGCCTCAACTTGATAATACCAATTCATTTCCACTGCGGAAGGGTTGTGCAGATAGCAATGGAGTTAGGGCATTTGGAGATTGTCCAATTGCTTCTCGACGGCGGCGTAGATATCGATCTCCCACAGCCAGTCTGGCCGGTGAGGTTTCACTCATGTCCGCTGGTGCCGAGGAGCGTGTATCTCAGGGTGACAGCTGGCCTAGAGGCAGCGGTTGTGGCGAGAAAAAGCAGCGGAGTGGCTATTTAGGAGCTAGCATGGTGTAGGGGACATTATATGAGTATATTATGAAAACACAACCCCGTGCTGAATTAATTTGCCTTTTTCATGGCATATTACTTCCCTCAATTTTAGAACAACAAGCACTTACTGGCCCTTGCTCCTCTGTCTGCACTCCCCCTTCTTTACATCACAAACTTTGAGAAGGGTCTGGTGCTGTCGGTGTTTCGGCATTAGTTTTACCGTTTACCACCCAAATGCTTACTCAGTAGATAGCTCCGCTGAGAGCCGTAACATTAAGGCCATTACATGGGGTTGTATGACATGACAGGGGTTGCCTCCTTTAAATGTGTAGAGAGAGATGGTCCGGCAGTTGCGGTGTTCTTTAAACGATACAGTTTGCGCCTAACGTACATGTATAGCGAAAGCGCCAAACAAGCGAAAGCGCCAAAATATTGCGACCACCCTACAAGAATTGCAATAAATCCACCACAACACTAGAAATCAACTAAAACTACTCGGAGTCTTCTTCCTCAGACGTGTCTATTACAATCTGACAAGTGCGCGCATTGTGCTTAGTCCCACCACACTTGCCACAGCGGCGTGCACGCGTTTCTTCCCTTGGCTTCCGACTACCACTTGCCTTTGTTTCTTGCTCTACTTGCTGCACAACGTCCCTCTCGTCCTGTAGCTCCTGTGCCTCCTGTTAACTAAGTGATCCTCCTTGCTGCAGACGTGTTTTTTTTGCCCTCTAGCGCTTGCTTAGTACTTCATTTGCCTGTCGGAGGTTCTGGTTCTCTGCCTTTAACAATGCGAATTGATGCATTATTTGCGATGCACCCTTTGTAAACTAGTCAACAGCTGCATAGATTAAGGTTGGAGAGCTATTTTAATGGCGTGAAATCCGAGTTTTAATAAAGGTAGACTATGACATAGCTTCAGTTAGGTTATTTGGTGTTTGGGAAACCTAAGGTTGAGCAGTACCTAGGCGGGAGCTTGGAGGCGTTAGTGTCTTTAACTTAAGATCAAGTGTAGAGATCACACTCTTAGGGTTGAATGGGAGAAGTCTAGCACCCCGGAAGCCTCCTTGAATGTTGCTTTCTGTCATTGTAGTGTTAAATGCAGCGTGGAAGGCAGGAAAGAAGTCGTCTTTAGTAATGTGAATAATATGAGCCTACATTATATCTTCAATTTGCTAACCATAAGCCTTCTTTAATGGGCTAAAACAGCTAACATTAAGTGGCTGGAGTAGATGAGAAGAATGAGCGGGCATGCAGAGAGTTATAATGTTGTGTTCTTTATAGTACTCCTTAAACTCGTCTGAGTGGTGGCTCTCATGACCATCAAGGACTAACAAGCGATAACCACTAACAGTCCGGGACTTTGTATGCTTCTTAAAATGCTGAATCTAATCCATACCTCTCTCGTTTGTAGTCCAACCATTTTCAGAGACAGCAATTACCCAGTTAGGTGGAAATCCGCTGTTTTGGTACCAAGAGGTAAGGTGGTTTTTACCTGCAACAATGATGAATGGCAGCACTGCCCAACCTTAGGAATTAACACCTTAGATTACTATAACCCATTCCCGATTGCCAGGCTGCACCTTCTTTGCTTTTGCACGCCCGTCTGAGCTTGTTACAACCATAGCAGTTGAGATAACGCCCATCATAAACCCAGTCTCATCAAAGTTGTAGATATCTGCATCACAGATGCCATATTTTGTAATTGTATTGCGCACAAGCTCAAACCAACTACAGATGACTTCTAGGTCCTCACACTTAGCCCTCTAATAGTCCTATTTCCGCTGGAAGCGTGTCTAGAGCTCTAGGCGGCGCTTAATGAAGTTGTAAGCCTAACGCGTCCCGACGCGTGGTTGATCACGCGTCGCAAGAAGTCGATTAGCCATATCTTCAACAACAGACACCCGGGGGGGAAATCCTTTAGCAGCTAGGTTGAGTATATACTGAACAAGGACGGATTCCTCTAGGTTAGTTAATTTCCGTGAGTTGGCTTGGATATCGCGTCGTGAAGGTACGCCTTCCAGACGACGACCTAGCTTGCGGTGGTCTACAGAATAGATCCTAGCAGCAACTCGAAGGCGTAACTTTGGGTCGCTTTGCATAGCTTGGATAGCTAGCACTAATTGGCTTTCATCATTTTTATGGGGCATGTTTTGTTGTGGAGGAATTTAACATTTAGTTGGGGGGGGTTTGGTCACCGCATCATTTTGGCGCTTTCGCTTGTTTGGCGCTTTCGCTATACATGTACGTTATTACATACTAAACTCTGGCATATAATTATACGCATGCCGCAGATCAGTATGAGAGTAACAATCTAGCTAGCGGTTAAAACGGCACCAATACGAAATACGATGAAGTGCTGCGCTGACAATTGCATGCTACTCCTTGCAGCAAGATTTATAAGAGAAGAGTAAGCACGGCATATGTTTACTGTATGAAAGTAATGTTTGACTGCGAGCAATCATGAGAAGACAGATTGAAAAGAATAGCTATATATAAAACTTGATCTGCTCGATAATATCAACCCTCACTATTAAACCCACCACACAGAATCACCTCTCACTATAATTTTTATCAGCCAAATATGCAATCGACAGTAAGATTTCTTCCGTTGTAATATAGTGTTTTATTTGTTTTTAACAGCTATATAGATGTTAAAGCTCGTGGTGTTGGCTACGGCCGTACTCGCTCATCCTGGACAACATGTCGAACAGCGCGATACACGTCAATTCTTTGGATATACCGACCTTGAGTGCGCGGGTGGCACTATAATGACTGGCCCTGTCACCACGGGAGTCTGTGTCGCTGCACCGGAAGCCATGACATCTGCTCAGATCTTTGGCCCGAACTTTTGGGACGCCCAGGTGAAATTCTACAGCGATTCGGGCTGTCAGGATGAAATTTCGGCGGTTACAGAGGTCGGTGATAACGAGGCCAGCTTGTGCTTTGATCTGGGGACAAAAGCAAAAAGTGTCAAATATGTTAGCTCATTGTAGCCCCATAGATATGCAGTATCTAATATTCATGGCTATATTTGTCACATCTGTCAATAGGAGAATTATAATTTTCATAATTCCCCTCATATAACCTCACATGCTTTTAGGGTGGTGATCGATTTAAATATCATTTACATTTACCAAATCCTATCCTAACCTCTGTCTTGTCGGCGAACGTAGTTTTCTAAGCTTGGAAAATGTCCTAATTCGAGAAGAGACTGTGCTCTGTCTTATAATCGTTATTAATGCTGACAACGCACACCCGAGGAAATTAGTATAATGATAACCATTGCACTAGTCGTTTACAGACAGCCAAGTGAATAATTTCAGCCTCTATTCAGGCTATATTAAACCTGGCATGGGAATGATATCTATGGTATCAAATGAACAACGGCGATTAATTTATGTTATGCTCAGCGGGCCAGGTATATTTTATATCACAAACATCCACGTCTGAGATTGTTAACACTACATTTAGTCCGGAAATAAACTTTGATTTATCTTAAGCTTTCTCTAGAACTGCACTATAATGAGTGTTATGAGCCGTACTACAACTGCTCGATAAGCATGGCCTCAAACAGTTGGCACACCTCCATAAATCTGCAACCCAACAGCATAAATCTAGCATCCTCATTTCTAGATTTTGTTTGAGCTTTAATAGTTAACACGGTGCTCTTATGAAGCCATTCAACAGTATACTAACCTCTTTAACAGTTGCACTGGCAGCAAATGGTCATGCCGCACCAGTTGCAAGGGCAGGCAACGTTGCATCGAGCCGCAGCTTGGGAGCGTTTGATCAAGTCCATGCTGAGATCCCCCGGATACTGCATAACAGCAGAATCAAGAGCCTTCCTGACAAGTGCGTCGGGGGCAGCATTTGTAACAGCCATAAGGCTCACGAGGGTGATGAAAACGGAGGTGATCTGCATCTTGTCTGAGTTATAGAACTGAGTTTAAGGGTTTAGATTGAGCTTGTAGATAAAGTGTTCTTTGTTTGTTGCGTTGTAATTCTTAACCAGAGAAGATAAGGTGGTATTTATACTCTAGACTTCATTGCCGATGTCGCTGGTTCTATCTAAAAGAGCTGACCTTGGGCTCGTACATGTCCTGTAGCCTGAATCAGTCGTATTTAGCCGTACCAAATACTGTATTGCTTTGCTGACGGACATCATTGCTTCGAGTCTTTGATATCTAGTGATATGAGAGATTTGTTCTACAACTGTGGATATCTAGTAAGAGGAGAGCCTTATCATAGGTATGTTTTAGCTTTGCCGTGTATGCACGCACAAGGCTATGGCAAGGTCATGACATACCAACTTGCAGAAAGACCATCAGGCTAAATCTTTCGAGTTTTATCCATACTAGTGCTGACTTTTTATGCATAGGAATATCATTTACGATAGTGGCAAAAGCCAAGTAGGCGACCACCTGCATGCATTTTACGTATATTGAATCCTTCTTCGTCACTAATCCTTTGACGGATGCAGCTTCCGCTGGTGTAAATTCATCAACAGAGATATCCTGCACTATAAATACTCTGACGGATAAGTATTCCGTGGTAAGTATGGTTTGTGGGGTATAGAGCTAGCGGGGTTAAGGAGCACGGAGGTGCATTAGGGGGTACCGCGTGTCCGAATTCGTAGGCTGAAACTGATTTGATATAAAAGTTAACGAGAAAATCGGCAAATAGTAAGGATATGTGAATACCCTTTAATCGTACTTATGGGTCACGGCCTCGGACTTTTGTTCCGTCTGGTTACCACGGCATTCAAAGGCAAACCGCCAGCACCAGCGGGGGGCGGAACCAGTATCTGCTATTCAAATTTCTTCATCCGGATTGTACATATATCTATGAGCAGTTGCAATACCCCACATTACACGCCAATCTGCGCATTGGTGTGATGCTCCCCAACCATTAAATCCAAATTCATCGGGCACCACTGATGACTCGAGTGCCAAATCCCCAGCACACATGATTGCCTTTTGGTTCAGAGAGTCAGTTATCGAATGAATGATAAAAATGTTCAAATGCCATACCTGTCGCAAATAGTCAAAACAGTGGTCGAGATGCGATTCGTGACGAAAAACGCGCCTACTGGTAATCGGTTTATCGCCTTCCGTGTTAAATTTCCCAGTCATCGAGCCGAAGTGCAACCTAATCGATGCCTATGGAATAAAGTTAGATAGTTCGCAGTAGTGAAAAACTGACAGCTTACGAGACAATGTAGTTGATGATACATAGACATGGAATACACTTCGGCCTTTGTCGAGGTGAAATTTTGATGATGATCGGGGTAACTGGGGGGCAAATTGTATCTTCCAGGCTTCGTTATTGTAACCATGCCGCTGCCAGCTGGTATATAGATTAGCCATATATAGAAGGTAAAAATAGAGGGTGAACGGACTCGGAAATAAGGACTCCCAAGACGAATTCCCTTGATCGATGTTTGTAAAATGGAAGCTCGGATCTGACTGGAAAGTTACACCTCTGCGGGGTACTCCAAAAACAGCGTCAGATAAACCCAATCTAAAGCTAGTGCGGCTTACCAGGTGGGAAGGGAGAACGTTGATGCTCTTGGTCTGATTTTTTTGTATATTGTGACCATGCCCAGGTGCTGAAACTTCCCACCCAGACGAAGAGCATTAGAAAAAACAGGATCTTATAGTGGTTTAAACGATGTATCAAAGGAGTGCAATCGCCGGGGTCATTCTCCGAATCCTTATCGGATGCCTCGTTCGCAAGGAGGTTGTAACTCATAGTTTTGGGTGTTACAACTGCTGCAAAATGATATGCTTTTGCTTCATGTCACGGAGTTGAAGCATTCTTTTTATTCTCGCAGACTAAATTCTGGAGATGATGGACGACGAAAAAGCCAAGCATGCAAAACATTTATAAATGGGCGAATGGAACTCCTACGACCTAGATAAGCCTTTTGCATAATAAGGATTTGTGTGCAGCTGCTAAGCTTTTGTTTTGGCTCGTCCGGGTAAATCGTTCAACTAAAACTTGTAACGTCCGGCCCGTACCATCCGCTAAAACGATAAAGTATAACGCGGGGAAGGAAGTGGTTGTGGGGAATGTACTCCACTGTACGTACGTCTATACGAGAGCGTAAATGCAGGTCAGCACTAATTGGAAGATCTACCTGCAATTGGATTCGCATCTGCGGTTATAAATATTCAATTGCGACAACCGGAGCTTACATTAATTGCAAAGCCCGCATTTGGTTGTTGATATTTGCCGTGCAAACTTCCGACACCTCAATAGCATAGAAACATGTCTGTAAATCCGATCTCATCGTATTATGCTGGGACCTGCCCCTATATTTCTAATATATGCATTTTATTACGTCAAATTAGGACCTTCTATTAGCTTTTCTGTATCAGGCAAGATCCAAACCGTGAGTCGCGCCTACCCAACTGTGCGCCCATCTGATAACCATAGATGGAAAGAGCGAAACCATCGTGCTTTCCGCATTAGAGTGGTAACTATAAATGGAAGGAACGAAACCATCGCGCTTTCCGTATCGGATTGGCAGAGATATGTGGGTACGAATACGAATACGCCCTGCTTGAAAACCGACGTCGCTCAGCTACCCCACGCTGGTGGCGCTAGACGGCTATTCTAAAGCCTATCATGATTTTTCAAGGATATTTATTCCTGTAATATCGTCCAGAGCCTACAGAGTATCATATTTTGTCTACTGGATGCCTTGAGCCACCGATAATATCCTCATCCCCACGTATAGGTATGTCTTCCTTGCCCCGCGCCTCGTGCGATAATTTAGCCACAACCAAGCTCACAGGACGGTACCCTTAGTCTGCTTGCCCTTCTCCTCCTCAAGCTTCCTGATGTTAACGTTCTTCCAGAAGAAGATGGAAATAGCGCACAAGGGCATGAGACATACACCGGTAATGGTCATCAACTTCATGACGTGCCTGTAGGTGCCAACAATGGCTTCGCGCTCTAGGGATCCAATGGGCAAGGCGATTTGCACATTGATATCACCAAAGATTTTGGCAGCCTGGTCCTTACTCCCGGCCGGAAGCCACTTGAGGAGCTCGCTGGGCGCGACGTTGTTCCAGATGGCGCCGGCAATGGCGGAGCCGATGGAGGCTCCGAAGCCGCCGAAGAGGCTGGAGAGGGCATTGACGGCAGCAAACTCCTCATGGGCCACGGGAACCATAATGGCAATGCTGCTACAGGTGGCAAAGATGCCGGCCCCGAGACCAACGACCACCTGCGTTAAAGCCACGAGGCCGACGTTTTCGGAAGTGCGGAAAAGGAGAATGAGAGCGGTACCGAGCAGCATGATGGGAACGCCCGAGTAGTCGACCCACTTGAAGTTACCGGTATAGCTGATGATGAAGGCCACGACGGGTGACAATATGGTGGAGGTGAGTGAGTAGGAGTTGACGACGTAGTTGGCAGTGCTAATGTCCAAGAGGTATACAACCTGTATGAATGAGTATAGGTACGCGTTCCAGGTGAAGGTGGACAGGAACATGACGCCGTAAAGGAAACAAGAGCCGAGAATGGTGCCGTTCTTAAGGTACCTAAAGTCTAGGAACTGCTTGGGTGCCAGCTTTACCTCGTAGAACCAGAAAGCCGGGTAGAGGAGGACACCAAGCACCAGCATAGCGATGATATAGGGGGCCATCCAGCCCTGTGGGGCGTAGTAGGTAAGAGAGAAGGGGATGGTGGTTAAGATAACAGCACCACAAATGAGGAGGATGCCAAGGACATCAATCTCAATGGCATAATGCAAAATCGACTGGTACCATTTTCTGCCAGAGGACTCGCGCTTCTTAACGAGGCCTGCCCTATCCGCCTTACGGTACATGTAAACCATGAGACCCATAGCCGGAATGCTGCAGCCGACGAGGATGATAGCGAAGGCGCCAAACGCCCATCGGTAGTTGAGGTTATCATAGAACGCCTGACCGACCCTAGGACCTAAGAAGGTACTAGCGACGCGAGGAAGGCCATTGACAGCAAATAGTATGGCGCGATTTCTGAGAGTGGTCATGTCGGAAACCATCACATTGATGACATACATCATGCCAATGTGACCAGTCCAGTAGAAAACGTGGGCTCCGACATAATGTTGCACACTGTGGGTGGTGGCCTTCAGAATCATGCCAATGACACATATGACGAGCATGAAGGTGAAGCCCTCGACACGGCCCCAGATGTCAATAATCTTAGCCAGGGCTAGGGGGGTGCATGCACCTACTGCTGAGGACATGACGCTGCTGACATTCATGAGGCCGTGGGAAGCGAAAGAAGAGGTGATATAGGGATTAAGAGAATAATCGATAGCATTCTGGAGAATGTCGACGAATGAGATGAGCCAGAGCCTACATGCAGAGAAGAGATTAGTGGGAGTTCATCACAAGAGGAGGCAACGTTTGCAAAGCAGTCCGCACGTACAGGGCAAACATGGACCCCATGGACTTCTTAGACCACATGGTAGTGATGGCGCGGATGCGCAAAACACCATCGTGCCATGACTTGCCGTCCGAGTCATAGCCACAATCTACATTGCTGCTGTTGGCGCCCCAGGCAGCGAAGGGTCTCGATAGGATGCCGGTCTGCGCTGTCGCTCTTGTCGAGGCTCTTATCAAGGCTCTTCTCGAGTCCCCTGTCGAGGTTCTTCTCCGTGTCGGCCTCGAGAAGAAGGGGATTGGGGTTGCCCATGATGGCGAACATGGTCCTAGACGTGCGTCCAACGCAAACTCTGGCCACGAGCTTGATGGGAATGTGGAAGACTAGAAATATGTGCTCTGCGATCGCCCGATGTAGGAAGGAGGATGCTCCCTCTCACTGAGCGATTGCGGCGCCATAGCCAAGACCGAAGGATTGGCTATTCCCCACGGAACTGGCGGCGATGCTTCTGTCTCTTCAGCGTTGTTTTACTAGATGGGGGCCAGCAGGCAAAACTTCGGAGAATAGCTGATTGTGCTTCCTTTAAAAGGCGTAAGGCGGGGGTTATCAGGCAGGGATAATCTAATCTGATCAAATCAAATCATCTTATCTGATCAAATCAATTTCCCACCCTGGTAGAAATCCACCAAACACAGCAAACGCACCCCACTATAAAGCTGCCACCCCCACTGCAATGTGTCAGTGTCCAGTCTTCTCCTCGCGCGCTGTTGTTTTTTTTAGAAAGGATGGAAAAAAACTCATCCGGCGTGCTCAGTCACCATATCCTTATCTACCCCCGCATCCTCCCTTTATCTACCCTCGTATCCTCCCTCACCAATGCTTCTTTATCATGTTTGAGTCAATTTGATACCGGAACCTCGGAACGCTTCATTTCCACTTCCATCTTTGGACCCTGAGCTGCTTCTGCTTTAATTTGAGATGTACGTGAGCTAGCCTAACCTGTAGGGGGAACCTTGGTTGGAGTTGTAGGGGGGACCTTGGTTGAGGTTGGCCATAGGTAGACAGGGGTCTTAAATAGCGCGGAGACGGGGTTAGGTTAGGTAGCTGAATGCTAGAATGGTAGGCTGTACAGCGGGGCGTCTCGGAGAATGCCAGGTACCGTTCCTTCGTTCAAATTTTAAATCTGCCGATTTATTTCTAAATCAACATGCCACAAACCGATCGATCGATCGATCAAAGTACGCAAGCACCCTGCAACGCATCGAAAGTTCCACCACAAATGCGCGGCATATTCCAGAGACTCTAATTAACGACTATCAACGACCCTGCTCCTGCTCCGCATTCAAGTTCGTGCGCGATGCATTATACAGTCTAATTCAGTCTAGTCTTGCACCCACTCGCTATCGCACATACCCCAGCACCTAAAACCCTCCCCCTTATGCCGCATCCTTCGCAAGCACCTTGTCATCCAACGCCACAGCCTGTGGGCCGATGTACTCGCTCTGGCGCCAGAACCAGAAGCCGGCGATAAACACCGTCAGTCCGCCCGTGATGAGCGACGACCAGTTCATGACATCGATGCTGAATGGCGCAGCGTAGGGGATGCAGAAGATGACGATAAAGGCAATGATGTACAGGCAAGCAATACCGTTGACAACAAACCCAATAGGCCCCTTCATCCAAAACCAGCCGGGTGTAACGCCGCTGCGGCCACTGAGTAGATGCGGTAAGATGGCGCAGAGGAATGAGAGGGTCGAGAGGATGATGTATGCCCCGACGAAGGCATTGAAGGCGGCTGCAGAACCCACGTAGATGCAGCCCATCACGGTGTTGATAACACCGCACATGAGAGTTGCGTTGAAGGGGTTCTGGAAGGTTGGGTGAACCTTTGCGAAAACCTTGCTGAAAGGGGTTGCGTTGTCGCGGGACAGCGTCCAGAAGGTTCGTCCGGCAGTGATGTAGCAACCGATGCAGGTGATGAAGGTAGGCAGGAAGGTCACGACGAGAAGACCAACGGCTCCGGGGTTGCTTCCCGTCGCTTGACGGTAGATGTAGGCAAGCGGGAAGGTTGAGGTTGCCTCAAAGATTGCGTCAAGGCCTTGGATGGAGTAAAAGAGGGCAATAACGTAGAACAACGCTGTGATGAATCCGATGGAGTATTGAGCGAACATAGCTTTGGGGATGTTGCGACTCGGGCTGTGTAGTATTAGTTGCATGTCCCAGTATCAGATCCATGTGTAGCTAGCGACTTACTTGGGGATCTCCTCGGCGAGATGGGTAACGCAATCTGGCGAACCAACGGCAAAGGCACCGTTGAGCATACCAGCCACGAAGACGAATCCATTCTCCTTGTAGCCAGTAAGGTTTTGCCACTCCCTCCACACAAAGTCATCGGTTGCGTAAAGCAGTCCGTTGACCTTAGGCATCACGACGCAAACAATGATGCAAATGAGGACGCCGGCGATGATAAGGAAGCCTCCCAGGTTGCCCACCATTGGGAGAGCCTTGTTCCCAAACAAGACGGTGAGACAGCACAGCCATGTGCAGATGAGATAGCTGATGAACACATGCCATGATTGTGCTACGAACTCTGGGTGGAAGAGCGCGTACATGGAAACCGTTTGGTTGGCAAGGATGGAGGAGATGGAGGCGGCTCCAAAGACCCAGGCTAGGAAATTCCACCATCCGGCGAAGTAACCACAAGGACGTCCATACTTTCCAGCAGTGATGGATGCCCAGTAATAAACTAAAGTGTCCCGTTAGTTAAGTACATTTGTCCCGTCTTGGAAAAATATGTACCTCCACTGGATGATGGCATAGCAGAAGCCAGCTCTGCAATTGACAGCGCAATAAGCCAGTAAAAGACAGACACCATAATTCTGTGGCTTGGTTAGTTCGGATCGACATATTGATGAGGCGTCGGATGTCTTACAATTCGTAAATAACGCCTGGAGGGCCTCCATTATAAATCGCAATGACCTGCGGCACGGTTAGGATTGAATTGCTTCTAAACACCACCAAAAACAACTTACAATACCACCACCAATTGCTACCCACGTATTTCCAGTCGTGATCGCGACAGAGCAGAGACTCAGCAGCGAAAAGTGACGCTGGAGCTCCTGGACGTGGCCAGAGGCATTGATAAGCCCAGCATTTGGCTGTTCAAGAGACGCGTTTGGCTGCTCAAGGGACGGGGAGGAGCCGTCAGTCTCAATGACCGCTTCCCCCTTGCTGTCCTGCTGTTTCTCACTTAGTGACATCGGCGACCAGAGTCAATCAGATCAATAATGCCGGTTATAGTAAATGCTGTATCGACGCCAATCCGAGAGACAGAGAAAGAGCGACGATCGTGGGATGATGAAGAAGAAAAGGAATTGGAGATCGAGAACGAGAGGGGTGTCGGCGTTGGAGTAATTTGGGTTTCCATGCGTGGATGGTACAGTAGGTTACGTTACTCCACACAACATCAGCACATGGCAACTCCATTACGATAGAGTAACACCACAACACATGGGCAACACGACTAGAACGTCTCCAAACAGGCCCCTTGGGGCCAAGTATTGGTTAACCCATTGACCCCCCCCTACCTCGAAGGCCTGTAAGCAAGGGGCGTGCAAGTACGGCGAGAAGGGTAGGGGGGATGTCATAGCAGAAATGTCTGGGAACAAGAAACCGTCGGAGCAGATTCGTTACAAGATCCGAAGACCCGCGCGCATTGATCTCGCGATGTGCAATTGATCCATTGATCCTCGCGTCTACGCCGAGGGCGCAGCCAGTAGCATTGTTTACATATCGCTCATGTACTATTCTGCACGTCCACTTTACTCCGTGCAAGTGAGAATGCCAAGATCTGCGCCGTATTGGGCCCTCCTCGCCGATTGTTAGCGCGAGATGCCAATCGCCAACCCCCCAGGGTATAGGGTATACCCATTTCCAGGGCTGTTCCCTATTGGTAGTAGGGTAGTATGCATAGACTAGCGGAAGATGTGATAACTAGTGAGACTTTGGATTGAACGGGCGACGAGGGCCATGGGAATGGTCACCTATGATCTTCCGAACCGGTAGTACCAAGTTCTTCAGCGCAGGAACGTGCAGGGTCTGATGAGAAATCGCTCTCCTCCAGATATTCATACATAGGGTCCTGTGCCTACCCCCTGTATTTCCAGGGTCGTGTTGTTAGAAATTGCGCCGTATAGGACCAGACGACTTTTACGACCAGTAGTCGCACCTTGTCGTCGCTGAAGATTGCGCCTCCCCCAGAAAATATACAGCAACGGTTTTCCGGGCTTCTGGAATCCAACAAACTTTCTTTTGGCTCTCCAACGTTGATGGGGTCCATTTTCCGGTCTCAATTTCGATAGGTCGACAGTGAAGAAAACCAACAACCATCGTATCTCCAGCCGATTTGGTTGGTCGAAAACGCAGCCATGCCTCAAGCAGATGCAAAAAACTTTGCCATGGAGACATGGACGCTGTATGGCGCAGCGATGCTGGTTGTTGCTCTACGATAGTAAGTTAAATGGCTGTTCAACGAGTGTTCGGCGGTGTTTATCACACGTTGAATTTGTCGCTCTTGTCGCACAGCAACATCCCACTAACCTCGACCAGCACCGCTAGAATCCGTCGTTTCGGTATCAGAAACCTCAAACTGGACGACTATGCGATGGCCAATGGAGTGATATGGTATACGCTGTTATGCGTGGCTTTCAACCAGATCAAATTCGGCGACGGCTCGAATCTGATGGAGCCAGACGAGATTGCCGCGTTGACACCAGAGCACAGGACGAGTAGGATCGCAGGGAGCAAATGGGTCTACGTCTCTGAACACTCTATGATTCTCGCTATCTGGAGCACAAAAATCTGTGTGCTCGTTCTTTACGCTGGTATAACGTAAGTATCTCTACAGAATCCCCTCCTTCGAGCAGCACTGATTTGAAAACAGCGAGGGACTCGCGCAAAGGAAGTGGGTGAAATATGTATCAATCTACACGGCATTGAGCTTCGTCGGCAGCGAACTTGCGCTCTTCCTCGTGTGTCGACCAATCCAACAATACTGGGCTGTCCCAGCTGCAAACCGTTCGTTCTCCCCCCCGCCGCCCCCCCATCCCAGCCATTCCTCTTACCAGCTCACTCCTAACACCCCTCCCAGCACAATGCTCCAACTACCAATACTTCGAAATAATCCAAGGCTCCCTCAGCATCCCCGGCGACATGGCGATCCTAGCAATCGGCATCCCAATCCTCGTGCAAGTGCGCCTCCCCATCCAACAAAAAGCCATCCTCCTCCTCATCTTCGGCATGGGCTTCTTCGTCATCATCGCCGCCATCCTGACAAAAGTGTACTGCCTGGTCCCCGCCCTCATCTCCTACGTCTACATGAACTGGTACTTCCGCGAAGCCTCCGTGGCCATGTACGTCACGAACCTGCCCGCCGTGTGGCCTTTGTTCCGTGAAGTCTTCCCGAACCTCAATCTCTCGGGCTCGCACGCGAAGGCGACGGGGAATACGAGTGGTGCGACGAGGCCGTGGGCGCACTCGGGGAGCAGGGCGAGGATTAACTCGAAGGATTTCGATATGAAGGAGTTCTCGCGCACGAGGGGGGCGGAGAGCCAGGAGAGGATTAATGATAGTGATTCTAGTGAGGGGGGGGAGCAGGGGCCGATGGAGATTCAGAGAGATGTGACGTTTACGGTGCAGTCGGAGCGTGCGGATAGGAGTGGGAGGGGGCAGGCGGCGGGGGCGGGGGAGAGGTGGGAAAAGAATAATGTTACGACGGTGGTGAGTGGTGTGCGATAGAAAAGTTATATTAGATGGTAGAGGAATCGATGGGGTGGGATTATATATTGAGATGTGCCACACTTTACGGAGGACTTTGCTTGGCCATAGAAGCTATTAAGATGTGCCACTCTTTGGGAAGGGCTTTGCTTGGCTATCGAGATGATGTTACTACGATCGTGAGTACTGATGATCATCAACCTATAAGTTAACTCTCACCCATCTAGTCGCAACTTACGTACTCCATAGTTCACTAACTCACTAGTAAGAAAGATCGCTATTTAGAGCAAGATTTTCTATGGATAGGGTTCGTCGGTTGTCAATCCCCGCACTATTTCACCGAGTCCACTAAGTCCACCAACCCTCCCTCGGTCCGCTCATAAACACATACCCGCCGTCCCACCAGACTCCTCAAGGAATCCGAGCACACCCGCACAAGCTCGACACGGGCAACAACATCTTGTCAAAAGGGCAAAGATCCTCATGAATATTATATCCATTCCATTCTCCCTATTACAAAGTAATCGTGGGTAGAACCAAAGTGCGTTCGCGAGAAGATCTAGAAGCAATATGCGTTCGTGAGTACTAAATATTTGAAGGTACCTTTACGTAGTAAATCATATGTAACATGACGTGACTCAAGGTAATAAAAAGATAGACAATGAAGAAGTTACGATTTTAGTTAATTTACGATGTAAAATGTCGCGAACGCACTTTGCTTCTACCCACGATTAACTGTAGGTAGATAGGTGATTGAACTTTGATTGAACTTCCCCCCATTCTCCTACCCCTATTTCCCGAGCACGCCCACACGGACAAGCTCAACATCAACATCTTGTCAAAGGGCAAAAGGGCAAAAGGGCCAAACCAAAGATACATCCTCATGAATATTTACAATCCCATTCCCATGCCGAGTTACAAGTAACCGTAGGTAGGTACTTGCAGTGGTTCTCAAACATATCCCCGTTTTCCTACCCCTTTTTTTTCCTGAGCACACCCGCACGCACAACAAGCTCAACACACGGGCAACATAACATCAAAATCTCGTCAAAGGGGTCAAAAATTTCCCATGAATATTTACAATTCCATTTCCATACCAAATTACAAGTACCCATAGATGGTAGGTAAGATGGTAGGTAATCGCACTCCTCAGACACATCCCCATCCCCCCACCCCCTTTTCCCGAGCACTACGGCTACACACCTGCACGCCGCACAAGCTCACCACCACACGGGCAACCAACATCAACATCTCTCTCAAAAGGTCAACTTCAAGGTTCCCATGAATATTACATCTATTCCATCCCTATTACAATAACTGTAGGTATTGTTGTTCTCAAACATATCCCATTTTCCTACCCCTATTACCCCATACTTTCCCCCCCCCCCTCATCATCCCCCCCCTAATACCCCCCCCCCCCCCCCCCCATTTCTCACCAACTACAACTCGCAGTATCGCTCTGCCCTCTCTCTCTCTCCTCAACCACACTACTACACCACACCATGACACAAGAAAAAAAAAGGTAGTTTAATAATATCATCCCCACATCCCCATAAACAATCACCATCCTCAGTCACCCATCGAAACAAAAGGCTCCAAACCCCCCATCCCCATCCCCGGCTAAAAAACACAGAACTAAATCCCATCAATCAAAAAAACAGAAGTCCCCATCCACTCCCGCTCCGCTCCGCTCCCAATCTAAAAAAATGCCCAAAGGGTTCGTTTTGTCCCCCCCCCGTCGTCATCAAAGTCGTTTTGGTCGTCGTTGGTCGAGACAAAAGAAAAAGTAAGTAGTAGTAAGTATATATATCCCCCTCCCCCCACACACAAACGTCAAGACGCACCAGCGCCTCAACTCAGAAAAACCACGCCATCCTCCCCCCCTCCCCCAACTTCCACACCCCCCCCAATAGGAACGATCTTCTTCCTCCCCGCCCCCCACCCTCCAAACCAACCAATCCTATACTCCACCACTCCCTGCAGTATAAGTTCCCAACTATGTCCTCCCTTAAGGGTATGCTCCCACTTCGTGCGTCCCTCCGTCGAATTCCCCGGATCAGGTAGCCGAAGGGCAGCGGTGGAGAGGGAAGCGGAGTGCCGGAAGGGAGAGGCGGGGAAGGAGAGAGCGGTGTCTGTGCTTGTGAGGCGGCCGATGAGGAGGAGGGGGGTATCGGATGGTGGAGGGGGGTAGGGGTCCCATGGGGAGTCGTCGCGGGTGTGGACTACCTTGCCCCCCTGTGCAGCAGTACCACGGGATCCATACCGTAACGCGGCTCCATCCCCAGCAGCTCGGGCGTACAAGACCTCGTCCCCGGCATACCGACTCTTCGCATAAACACTAACATCCAACTTATCAACCCCCACAGCGAAAACATTCGGATTCCTAGCCACAACATCAACATCCAACAACAGCTCCGTCTTACTAGCCAACACATCCCTCAGCGCCGCGATCCTCACCCCCCCCAGCGGCTGCGCCGTCCCAAGGAGCAAAGCCAGCGCGCCAGAGACGACAAGGACGAACATCACGCCGAGGATGAGACATGCCCCAAACGGTGATCGAGAATTCCTCTGCCGTTGTTGAGAAGGTGGTGGATTCCTACGATGTCGCGAGCGCGTCGAACGGGTCCCCGATCCAACGAGTGGCGTCCGTTCGTCGTCTGCACCAGCGCCGTCATCGATATCATACGCATGCGCGAATCCACCTTTGCGGACTGTGCCGTTCCCATTAACACCCCTCCCGTTAGCTCCAACGCGCGGGCTCGTCGGTCGGGAAGATTGGCGCATCGAAGACGAGTTTCCGAATTTCGACGGTTTAGTGGCGTGAGGAAAGGGAGACTCGGCGTCAAAGAGTGAGGCGTGGGAGTTGGTGCTATTATTCCTCCCCCACCGTCCAATATGGTGATGTCTTATCGTCCCCCTCCCCGTCCCCAGCGCGCGCTGAGACGCATCGTCATCGGTCGCAGCATCAGAAGTAGGAGGCGGCGCGAAAGAGGACGCGAATTTCATACTCTTCTTCATCGCGACGCTGTGGCCATTCGAGCCATCCAGGGCATTTGCGAGGCGGTTCGGCGGGCCAGGGCGGAGATCGGCTTGTGATTGCGAGGCCATGGATGTAGTGCTGGGAGTGCGGGAGTGGAAGCGGCGCGGGCGCTCGTGGTCGGGGGGGTTGGA
Organism: Pseudogymnoascus sp. 03VT05; assembly: GCA_001662645.1. Taxonomy (NCBI): domain Eukaryota; kingdom Fungi; phylum Ascomycota; class Leotiomycetes; order Thelebolales; family Thelebolaceae; genus Pseudogymnoascus; species Pseudogymnoascus sp. 03VT05. The sequence continues at coordinate 136,429 of KV459385.1, read as the reverse complement.
TTCGTAGACGAATGTTTCTTCGGAGTCGGAGGAGTTTGCTTCGTCGACTGCGGAGGCGATTTTGGCTTCGAAGATGTCGGCTTTTGAGGATGCTAAGCGGGGGTTCGTTAGTCTTCTGCCCATATCTCTTAGGCCGGGGATGCGGAATTCGGAGAGTCCTGTGGTTAGTGGAGGGCTGGTGGAAGAGGAGGGGAAGTGGCCCAGCGCCGTAGGTGGCCGTGAACTTTCACTGGGAGATGATTTCGCACTTGCAGTCGTGGAAATGGAACGGAGAGAGGGGTGGTGGTGCAAGCGCGGTGGCTTGGGGGACCGTTGATAACTTGAGGAATCGGGGGTCTCACCAACGCCGTTCTGGACGGAGTGGGGTTTGCGCGCCGTCTTGCGTTTCTCCTTCTTGGGGCGGATGGTCTCGGAGCTGGGTTTGGTGCGTAGACTGCCGTTAACAGTACCGGTGCCGCCACCGACGGCAACCTGGGGTATCGAGCTGACCGTCTCGGTCTCTACCGTCATGTTATTCGTCGCCAAGGCTTCTGCTGCCTTTTTACCTCCCAGAGCGCTGGAACTAGCCTGTTTCGCCAACTGCGCAGCATTCGGCCTTGGTGTGGTATTCGCGCCTGTCGTCGGCCTGAGCTTGATCTCGCCCTTCTTGTCGCCGCTCTCGCTTCCGCTATCTGTCGTTGCAGCCGCGGGTGACGACTTCATATTTTTTGTAAACGCCTCATCAATCGCGATCTGCTCTTCTGGCAAGCCTCCTTGCTTCCATTCCTGTGAGCGGTCCAGGCCCATCCCAATTCCAGGGCTACCTGGCTGGCTGCTCTCTGGCACAGTCTCCAGTGTTGTCGCGCTCGTGCTGACTCCGCGACCAGGGCTGCGGATGCCAGACATGGCTAACGACTCATCGTAATCCGTGTCTGTATTTGCCGACTGGGCGCTCTCATTCGACGTCTGGAACCGCAGCGTGCTGATCGGTGGCAGTTCCTGGTCCGTCTTCCTCGCCATGCCTGTAGGTCTATTGATTGGCGGCGGCGACTTCAGTCGTGGTGATATCGGCCATCTCGGAGCGTCTTTGAATTCTGTCGGGACGGTGATCTTCTGTGGTTGCGGTGCCACGATGGCGGTATCTGATACCGAGGGCTTTAGAAGGGGTGTATTCGCCGTTGACAGCGCCCTCTGCACCGCCGCACTCGATGGCATATTCGCCGTAGCACTACCCGACCGTGAGGGGCTCGGTTCCTGGCTGCTCTTCCTCCGGCCATTTCCTGTCCTGACTGTCGCTGACCTCACAGTTGGCCTCGCTGGTGACGGTTCGCGAGACGGTTTCGGTGATGCTGTATTCGATGGTGGTTGTGAGTTGATGAGTTTCTTCGTGCCCGGTGCAGGGGAATGCGAGGATTTCCGGGTCTGTGTGGGTGATGTCGTCGTCGTCGAGGGATTGGCTGATTTCGAAGCCATACTCGACGAGGTAGCCTGCGTCATCTCCGGCGCCTGGCTCGGATTCCTCAGCGGCTTGTCCTCCATTCTATCCTCCTCACTTGGCTCAGCCAGCGTGGTGGTGTGTGTGTGTTCGACGTCGTGCCGTCTTCCGGTCTCAACACCCGGCGACGGTGGCAATTACAAGCCCAACGGGCCGGTGTGTGTGGTGTCGATTACCTCTCTCCTATAACAACTCACGCCTCTTCTGGGTCTCCTCGGGTGATGATCCCCAATGCTCGCCGTCCATCTGGGGAGCAAAGTTGATCAACTTTTTGTTATCGATAACGGGAGCGGCTTTTGCGTAGGGTTCCAGGCTGAAACTTGACGACACGAGAGGGAGACAACTCGCGGTCAGTGGATTTGTTTTCGGTGGGTTGAAGTCGGCAGCTGGGAAGTGTTCGTGATGATTGATATTGTGCCTTCTGCCAGGTTCTGTGGGTATTGTGTTTCTGTGGGTATCGGTATTGTTCGTTTTGGCGTTGCGCACGGAAAAGGGTTGACGTAGCACCTGCCAGATGGTCTTCTCCGTCTTCTCCTCCTACTTTTAGTAGTATCTCCTAGTATATGTACCGAAGGTCCAGTAGTGTGATTAGTGTGTTTTTGGTAAGGCAGTCTAAAGGTCACCAAGCGGTGTCTCGTGTATGGGGCCAATGCGGGTATTTTGTGTCGCAGATGAGTTGATGATGGTCGCTGTCGCTGGTTGATGATGGGTCGACGGTGAGGTTGATGAGGCTGATGTTGTTGATGATGTTGTAGTCGTGATAGTTGTTGGTCGTGTATATTAATTATTTGTATGGTGAGTTGGTTGTTGTTGGTACAGTGACGATGACTTGACCTGAAGGAGAAGAAGAGAGAGAGAGGCGACGGCGACGGCCAGATCAAGGTGAAGGTTTCTTTGTTCCTTGACCCCGAAGCTAGACGTACCTTTTACTTAGTAGTACCCGAGTCTGCACCCAACCGCAGGTGAACTACTCGTACCTGTTATACAAAAGATACATGAACTCACTCCCAGAAGTAACTTTTACTTAGTAGTACCCAAATATGCACCTAACCGCAGCTGATCTCCCCGTACCTGTTATACAAAAGATACATGCAACCACTCACAGACACTGGCCAGCCCAACAAAAAATATGGCTCGCCCTATCGTTATTCCACAGTTTTTTTGCTCCTTTTCGCCCTCCTCGCCCTCTTCTTCCCTGTCTTCTTTACCCGTCGCGCATATAGTGTCATTTGTATCATCTATGTCCTACACGCACGCAGCATGTACCCTCTCACCGTACTCCGACACCAATCTACCAAAAATAGCCCCTCTCCCTCACTCCTTCCCCCCTTCCTCCCATACAACAAACTCCCTCTTTACCGTCTTGGCTTATAGCAGGTACATGCACGCTCACAACAGTACCTCCCCCCCCCCCAACTCCTCTACCTTGTAGAGGGGAGTACCCTCTACAAACACTCAACAGCACATCCCATCCTCCTCCTCCCCCCCCCCCTCAACCCCAGAAAAGAGCCAGTGAGACAACCAGCAAAAGGGGACGAGGGAACACCCGCCGGAGCTCCCTCTCCCCCTCCCCCCGCCCACAAAACCGGCACGCACACCACCCGGAAAACGGTGTAGCGCCCGCCCACGCCGCGCATCTAGAACCTCTCTCCAAAGAGCGGCGATGACGTGGTTGCTTAGTCCAGAACGCAGGTTCGTTCGAGATGCGGGGGGTATGACATCGCCGGTTTTAACAAAAGCCGGCGGCTGCGAGTTAGGAGGAGAGCGGAAGGCGGAAGGGAAGAGGGAGCAGAGAGGGGAACCTTCTTCCGTTCCCCTCATTTTTTTGGTTTCTTAATCCCGCATTGCTCTCCTAATCCCTCATTCCACTCTTTTTTGCCCTCGCTCGCGAGCTCCTGGAAACGGTAGCCCGTACTACAGTACGACGACAAAAGTATCCGTACGAGTCTATGCTTTTTTTGCAGTAAGCGTGTATACAAAAAAGCACAGACTCGTACGGATACTTTTGTCGTCGTACTGTACTTTACCCACACACCCACATTTCACCGTTCTCTTCCCCGGAGAAAAGTGGTCTCGCGGGGAGAGGACGAGAGGGAGGTACGTACGAAAGGGACCATGACAGGCGCAAGAGCTCAGATTGGATTGATATGAGGTAGGATGAGGTGGCCATACCCGATATTTCCTTCTTCCCATCTGCCGTCGCGATTGACTGGCGCTGCCGAACGACACAGGGACAGCGGCGCGGACAGACGCTTACTCATAGTGCGTGCATGGCGGTGCAGTGACAGACGCCGGTAGGGAGCGAGTTAGAGTGTGACACTTGTTCTAGGTGTGGCTTGTTGGCAGGTCAGATTGCAGTGCCACCGCTGAGGATTGAAGAGGTAGGTCTGTTAGCTGTTAGTGAGAAGCTTGGTAGGTTAGGAGGTGTGAGGTATCCTAGGTTTGTTCATCCACGTGCAGCGAGGCTGGATGCTATAGGATAGATAGCCAGGTGCGCACGCGGGTAGGATCTTGATAGGATCGCGATAGGTAGTACATACAGGCACCTCCTACACTTCTCGTAGATCCTGTCGTCCTCGACGAGACTCCGACAGCGCACGACAGATCAGCCCAGCGCATGGCGATCCGGTCCACACGTGACGTCCTCAACAGACAACGGCGAGTCACGATTCCGAGAGTCTCGGAGGGTGTGTCTTTGGTGTAGATATAATCGCCGATATAACTACCGAAAGGGGTAGGGATGTCCCACTTTAAGGTGGTTTGGCGATTTCAACGGTCTTGCGCGGGGAGGAGCGCGTCTCACCTCACCGCCGCTGTACTGAATATCCGCCCGAGTCGCCTACTGTAGACAGCCGCCAGTTAGACAGACTCGGAGGTCCAGAGATAGAGTCGCTCAGACGTCTCATCCGATTCTCCATATCCCCCATAACCCCCCCTCACCTCCCCGAGTGCTCATCTCCGTCCCATCTTCCCCGATCCCCATCCCCATCCTCATCCTCCAAATATCGAATATCGCATATCTCCCTCCACCGCTCCTCTCCCATCCCCACCCACACCCACACACATATCCCCACACACACCGCAGGTACCCGACCCAGCGGCACCGCCTACCCGCCCGCGCCACGTTGACAGCGCACCATCGCATCTATCCGTGGGTGTGCATACTATATCACACGCCAGTAGGAGGGAGGAGGGAGGGTGTGGGTAGGGTGAGGGTTAATTATGGGTGGTGGTGGTGATGCTGCGCCGCCGCAGTTAGTTGGGTGAATTCTTCAGTTGTAGGTGTGTGGTGGTTACTTGCTTGGTTGTTGTTTAGTAACGTGTGTTCGTTGGTGTAGTTCTCCCATAATTCGGGGAAATGTGTGTAATTCTTCAACTTTAGATGTTTATTTAGGTAGCGCGCTTGTAAGGCAGTTATGTATATGGTAGTTACTTCCCTGGTTATTATTTAGTAAAGTGTGCTCGTGTATTATTCAGGGAAATGGGTATAATTCCTTAATTTTACAGGTAAAGACGAGTATTTTTATCCGCATTTTGTTTCTGGTATTAGAGGAGAGCTTTAATTCATTGCTTTATAGGAAATTTTTGAGTTATTATTAGTTATAATTCTTTACTTCATAAATAAAGATGTCTATTTTTTTCTGCAATTTCCCACAGCACTAGAAAGGCTTAGAGATATCATTCCCTTTACTATTTATCATACTATTTAATTCGTAGAGAAACATATTAGGAAAACTGATCTGTTTTTCTTTCGAAAATAGGAAATCCTTCATAATGCCCTCACTTTTCCTTGGCATTTTCTTGAGCACGCACTTCGCCGATGGACAGACTGGTCCGCACGTGCAATAAGGCTGTCGACTCGACTCAGCCCCAACATCGACAGATCACGACAGAGCCTTGCGACATTCCTTTCGATTCAATACCTACAATTTCCAGCATCAAATCTCGGCGACGCCTATCCGTCGCCTAGCCTCCCCTTGACGCTACCCGAGACCTTCGTACCGCTGTGCTGTGCTGTGTGTTACAACCCCAAGCCATGGACCCCCTCAGCCTCACAGCCAGCATAATTGCTATCCTGCAAGCCACAGCGACCCTAGTTTCTTACGTGAACGACGTCAAAGACGCCCCAAGCGACCAGGCACGTTTCGCAAAGGAAACGCAGAGTCTCTCAGACCTCTTGACTAACCTGATATGCCGGCTCTGTGAAGGGAAAGCAAAGTCCGAAGTTTGGTATTCGGCAGTTGAAGCACTGGGGAAATCGGATGGGCCTTTAGGTCAGTATAAGACGGCGCTGGAGAGACTTCAGCGCAAGATTAAGGGCGGGGAGGGACTGGCAAGGGTAGGAAATGTGTTGCTGTGGAAGTTTGTGAAGGAGGAGGTTGCGAGTATTTTGTTGCAAATTGAACGTATAAAAAGCTTGATTTTGATTGCTTTGCAGATGGACCACTTGTGAGTGCCTTTTTCATATCGAGCAGTTTTTATTCATATAAAATTAAAATATACTAACATTCTTAGGGAACTGTCTCGAGCAATTAAAGACTGCTTGGCCAAGATTCACAACAGCAATGAAGAACTGCAAATTGAAATGAGCGCAGTCTTAAACTCAATGCCTATGTTACATGACGGAATCAAAAAGATTCAGGTTGGCCAAGACAGACAGCAGAATCAGCAACTTCTACAGTGGATATCATCAACCGACTTCCCTTCCCAACTGTCTGATATCATAGCCAGGAGGCAGGCGGGAACTTGTCAGTGGTTTCTTGAATTGTCGGAATTTAACAACTGGCTTTCTGGGACAGAGAAAACTTTGTTTTGTCCTGGAATTCCTGGGGCTGGCAAGACGATGGTATCAGCTATAGCAGTTGATCAGCTTTATGAAACAACCCACAACCATAGCATTGGAGTTGCATATGTCTTCTGCAACTATAAGATGCAGTCGGAGCAGAATACACTGACTCTGCTATCCGCAATTCTCAAGCAGCAAGTGCAGGCACAGCCATCTGCCCCAGAGGCAGCAAATGCCCTTTATAAGCTCCACTCTGATAGGGGGACGATGGCCACTCTTGACGAAATCTCAAATATATTGAAAGTTACGCTAAAAAGCTTTTCAACTGTATATGTTGTGGTTGATGCCCTCGATGAGTGCTCGGATGAGCACAAAACACCCCTCCGGCTCTTAGAAAGGCTCCGGGACCTACAGAATGATAGGGACATACGGCTGATGATTACATCGCGCTTCATTCCAGAAATACAGGAAGAATTTAAATCGGCGCCAAAATTAGAGGTTCGAGCAAACCCCGAAGACGTGGCAAAATTTGTCAAAGGAAAGATTCTTCGCCTTCATAGGTGTGTCCAACGTGACGATGAGCTGAAGAGAGAGGTAGAAGAGCGCATTGTTGAGGCGGTAGATGGAATGTTAGTATTACCCCTTTAATAGTCTAACATATTTTGGTGTGTTACGATTTTTCTAGGTTTCTCCTTGCCCGTCTTCATGTTGATTCGCTTCTCGATAAGACGACTAAATCCAAAGTTCGAGCTATGTTGAAGGGCCTTTCTAGTGGTGAGGAGGCGTTAAAAAAGCCTACGACGATGCGATAAAGAGAATAGAGGCTCAACAAGAGGGTTGCAGCGAGCTTGCAAAGAGAGTTCTGACGTGGATCTCATATGCAGAGCGACCGCTAACTACAGAGGAACTACTCCACGCTTTGTCAGTTAATCCTGGCGAAACCGACCTAGATAGGGACAACTTCGAAGACATGGATGATATTGTATCGTTCTGCGCAGGCCTTGTCACAGTTGACGACAAGAGCAATATAATCCGCCTCATCCATTACACTACACAGGAATATTTCCTCCAAATCAGACAGGATTGGAATCCCACTGCCCAAAAGGACATTACAACAACATGTCTTACCTATATTTCATTTGGCCCGTTTAAGACCGGCGTTCCTTCTGACGACAAAATACTTGACGACATACTTGAAACATATGTCTTCTTTGATTATGCTTCCCAACACTGGGTACAGCATGCAATGCCGGTACAAGAGCAGGTGTTGGACCTGGCGCTTATTGTCCTAAAAGATATGGAATTAGTATCCTATCTTGTATATTCAATGTCTAAACTAAGAAACAGACTTCGAGAACCAAGTGCCTATGGACTCCACCGGATGGGGTGTATGGGTGTACATCTAACAGCGAAACTCGGGCTGAACTATTTATTAGGAGTGCTTTTAGGAGAAATAGGTGACGCCGGCATCGCCAATGTGAGAGACGTAAAAGGCCAAACTCCGTTATCATGGGCAGCCAAGCACGGACAAACAGCAACTGTGAAGCTGCTAGTAGAAAGGGACGACGTCGATGCCAACTCAAAGGATGATTTTGGCCTAACACCATTGTCATTAGCAGCAGGGAAAGGACACATAGCAATTGTGAAGTTCCTACTAGAACAGGATGACGTCAATGCTGAATTGAGTGACAACTATGGCCAGACACCTTTAGCATGGTCAGCAGCGAAAGGGCGTCAAGAAATTGTGAAGCTGCTAATAGAACGGGACGACGTTAACGCCGACTCAAAGGACAATGGCGGTCGGACACCTTTAGCATGGTCAGCATTAAGAGGGGATGAAGAAATTGCAAAGCTGCTAGTAGAACGGGACGACGTTAATGCCGACTCAAAGGACAATGAGGGTCAGACACCATTATCATTGTCAGCAAAGTATGGACTCGCGGAAATTGTGCAACTTCTTGTAGACCGAGATGACGTTAATGCCAACTCAAAGGACAATAGTGGTTGGACACCATTAACATGGTCAGCAGCGTACAATCATGAAGAGACTGTAAAGCTGCTCGTAGAACGGGATGATGTTAATGCTGACTCAAAGGACAAGGATGGTGGGACACCATTATTATGGTCAGCAGCGAAAGGGCATCAAGAAATTGTGAAGCTGCTCGTAGAACGGGACGACGTTAATGCCGACTTAAAGGACATTAAAGGTCGGATACCATTATCATGGTTAGCAGAGCATGGACAAGCGGCAATTGTGCAACTGCTTGTAGACCGAGATGACGTTAATGCCGACTCAAAGGACAATTATGGTTGGACACCATTAACATGATCAGCAATAGAAGGGCATAAAGAAATTGTAAAGCTGCTAGTTGAACAGGACCACGTTAATGCTGAATCAAAGGACAAGGATGGTGGGACACCCTTGTCATGGTCAGCACGGCAACGGCATGGAGAAATTGTGAAGCTCCTAGTAGAACGGGATGACGTTGATGCTGACTCAAAAGATAATAGTGGCCGAACTCCGCTATCGTGGACAGCAGGGCAATATGGCGGAAGAGAACTTGTAGAGCTACTTATAAACCGCAAAGATGTTGAAGCTAACTCGTGGCCGAACGCCATTATCCCATGCAGCAACAGCATATGGCCAAGAAACAGCTCTGAAGCTACTTATAGAGCGGGACGATGCCGAAGTCAACTCACAGGACAACAAGGGCTTGACGCCGCTAATGTGGGCGGCGCAAGTTTACTTCGAAAAGGATATAGGGGTATTTTTGGAGCATGAAGATGTTGATGTCAATTTAAGGGACAAGGATGGCCACACGGCATTGTGGTGGGCGGAAAACAAAAAACGCGAAAAAATTGTGGAAATGGTGAAGTTGAAGACTTCTCTCGAACGAGACGAGTACGATCAGAATGTATAATCCTTAAGTCAAACGAGCTTATGACAACGGTTAACGCCTGCAGATCGACCAAAGTCCATAGTTATACTCAAGAATACAGCCATAACGCACAAACCTAAGTTATACGCAAGTCCGCTAGATCTTCCAAATCCACCTAAATTACCGATACAACATACTCCCACCTACGCCCCCCCTTTCCATAAAACAAATCGAGCAAGTCAGTCCATCTACTCCAATCCAGTTTCAATACTAATTCTCACACCATACTCCAAACTCCATGCTTACGAAGGCACAGAATGCCCTCTCCGCCGGCATAATCCCTAACCCAGCATGCCTCCTCCAAGCGTCTATCCTCCAGCTGTTCTATCACTCACTGGCCCCGTATCGGGCGTTTCATTTACCCCAAGTGGCACTGGGACCTCATGCCCAGGCGGAACGGGTCTGCGGAATCGGTCGTACATACAGGCTTCTAGAAAATAGAGCAAGGCGCCTGAACAACGTACATAAGCTGAAGTGCGAGATTATCGCTGAAGGCCATGAAATCGAGGTATCGGATTTCTGTAAGTAGAACCTGGATGTTGGAGCCGACTGTCTCAAATTGTGGCTTGATTACTATGTTTGCGTCAAGGCAGGATGGAAGCAATCCGTTTGGAGATGATCCGAAAGCTTTTAATCCTGATAATATGAGGTATGGATTTGGCTAGGTGAAAGACTGCTTTGATCTTGATCTCGAACGCCCGCATGTGTATATTTATGACTTAGCTGATTTGGGCTATATCAAGAAGATGGGCCCGCGGCCTGTGCCGCAGCCACAGTCATAGCCACTATGAAAACTCTGGATACCCTCAACAGTATTTACCCTCGAAAAATGCCTAAACTCCACTGCAATACAGCACCCTTCATGAACCCCACAGCGCTTTAAATTTGCTACCTTCATCTGCAAGAAGCGCGCCTGGCTCACCATACTCCACAGCTCGTCCATTCTCAAACACTACAACCCTGTCAAAATTTCTGATAGTCTCCAGCCTATGAGCTACGGCAATGACAGTATAGTCGGTGAAATGATCAGAGATAATCTTCTGCATGAGCCTGTCAGTCTGTAAATCGACGCTCGCTGTTGCTTCGTCGATAAGAAGGATTTTAGAGGGCCTCAGCATGGCTCGTGCAAGACAGAAGAGCTGGCGTTGTCCATGGGATAATAGATCTTCTGCCTCCATAGGCACATCTAGACCGCCGGCATTTACAACTATTGACCACAATTCGACCTTTTTTAGGGCCTCTTCGACAGCTGAGTCGTTTTCCGCGACGTTTAGGGGGTCGATATTTTGTCTGATAGTGCCTTTGAGGAATACTGGCTCTTGCGGTATTACCGTGAGACGGTCTCTGAGTACCTTTCGCGGGGTTGTTGATAGGTCGACTCCGTCGATCGTAACTGATCCATTGTTGATCTCGAGCATATGAAGGAGTAGAGCTATGAAAGAAGATTTGCTAGAGCCAGATGGTCCACAAACCCCAATTTTCTGACCAGCGGGGATTTTCAGACTGATACTATGGAGAGCCGGATGTTGGTCAAGTGCATAAGAGGCGGAGACACCCGAGAGAATGATACTGCCCTCTGATGGCCATTCTGGCGGTACATCCTGAGATTCTACTGGTAGATTCTCGGAACGAGTACTGTCAACGAACGACTTTATACGGGAGACAGCACCCAACGAAGTTTCAGTTGCGGTCCAGTGTATGATGAGTGCGGACAAAGTCACGTTGAAGGACATGATGTTTATAAGTGCCAATCCAACAAAACCAGCATCAGCACTGTGGCGAAACTGTACGATCAACGCCACCAGAATGACAGCGAGCGCCGCCACGAGCAGGTCAATCACTAGCATCAACCATCTCTGAATGCAATATAGAAGGTAAAACGGTCTTTGGGATGCATCCAGGAAGGCCATATTTCGTTTCTCCATATCTTTAGTCCATCCAAATGCTCGAATGGTGACTAAACCATTCAGAGTCTCCAGGAAGTTGCTGTAGAGCGGCGCCTTGGATTCGAGGTCCATCAGTCTGATCTGGCGTGATGTGCGCAAGTAGAACTTTTGCAACATGTACATTACGAACAACACAAACGGCAATGCAATGGAAAAGTATGATGCCGAAACACAGACAAATATCGCCTGTATGATCGCCATGAAGAAGTTGTTTGCCAGTATAAGTGCTGCAATTGGAAGTTCTGCATCGATGACCGACAAGTCCTGGCTGAACCTATTGACAACCTGCCCTGCGTCTGTAGAGGTAAAAAAATATAACGGAGCGTTTTCAATGGTCTCGAGTAGCTCTCCATGGAGGTGGGTTGCGGAACGGGGTATCATGATGATAAAGAGCATGCCTGTTAATATCATGAGAGTGACCATGGCAACGAATTCTCCTCCAAGTAGTACGCCCAGGTAAAGGCCGTTGACCGAGTTGCCGTGAACCGCAATGCTACTCGTCCAGAACTTGATCCAGAGATCTTTTAATTGTTAGCGAGAGTTAAAACTAGGAACGGAAAACTCTACCTGGAAATTTCAGAAGCATAGAATAGCAAATCATCAAACCCGTCCATATGCCAACATTCCGCCACCCGGCGCTCGTGAAGTAATATTTATAGGTAGCCCAGTTCCCAATGGGACGATGGAGGTCGTCCGCAGCATTTTGTCGGGCCGTATCGTTACCTATCTTTGCTTTCGTGATATCTGCTTCTTCTTGGGGAGCATCACTGTATTTCGATATATGTCGCGCCGCAAGACTAGCAACGTATCCACTAGCCGCCACAAGGTCTCTAAATTTTCCTTGTTCTGAAATGATGCCTTGATTTGTAAGTGCGATAATGTTATCGGCATAGGATAGGCGATGAGCGGCGTGTGTGACCAATATGACAGTTGTACCAAGTCGACGAAGTAGCCCACTCTTTCCGAGCAGGCGTGAGAAGATTCGATCCTCACTTATGGCATCAAGTCCACTGAAGACATCATCTAATATCAACAATTTTTGTCGGGAATAAACAGCCCGAGCAAGTCCCTGTATAATGTTAACAACAGTGGTAATGTGGTTAGTAGAACATAACATACTATACGCAATCTTTGACCTCCAGACAGTGCTGCCCCTGCTGAGCCTGCCTTGGTACTATCGCCTTCAGGAAGTGTTTCGATATCGGTGTCAAAGACGCATGCGCGAACGACAGTTGAATACCATTCGGGCTCAAAGACAGATACCCCGATGATATTATTGCGAACACTGCTATTTTGGATCCAGGGGACCTGGTCAACAAATGCAGCATGTTCCCGGTCAATGTAAACGTTCCCCTTTGATGACGGAGTTTCTCCCAGTAATCCTCGGAGGAGGCTAGACTTGCCACACCCAACGGGGCCCACAATCATTGTCAGATTGCCCGGTTGGACATTGAAAGAAATGTCGTCAATGACAGGACTGCCCTCATCGGACCAAGCAAGTGTCAAATTTTTAACACTGATGACGGCGGCTGACGACCTATTCGCGTTTGTCTGCGGCGTGAAATCCTCTAACTCGATATCACGATCAGTGGTTGTGCACGTAGCAAATGTATTCGATCTAGTCACTCTACTTGGCTGACCCTGTAAAGGCATCCGATGATCCCTTTTAGTCGGTGAGGAAATGAACTTCTCGATCCGATCAAAGCAGCCAATAGCTGCTATTAGTGGTGGAATTGCAAACACAACGGCGCGGATCGGCGCAACCAGCAGTTCAATAAGTGAGAGCGCCGTGAATGCCGAGGATACATCAAGTGTTTGTCCGTTACTGTTGGCTACTATCACGTAGATGGCAAACGCAGCTCCAGGGGCGAAGATATCGGACATATTACCGAAGGCAAGCATGACGACGAACAGCTTCCTCATTTTCAGAGATTGGGCAATTTCGTCTAGTCTGAGCTTGTAAATGATGCTGGAGATTTTGGAGTTGAGACCGAGCATTTTGACACCTTTCATTGCTTGTAGCATTTTTGCGGTGGTATCAATCCTGGTCTGAACGCTTTCAATCCACGATTTTTGAGCCTTTCTCATGTGTTTTGAGATCAGAAATGGACCGGATATTGCCAAGGCTGTTATGAATAATGGACCCAAGAGAGCGACGCCGATCTCCTTCTGTAATAGCCAGATTGCCAAAATAATTTCCAGGGGGCTCGACCATATATTGTGTATTGGTTGAATGGCGGTGCAAATTCGTTCAACATCCAAGGACATCAGAGTAACAGCAGCCGACTCATCAAGGCTAGTAACTGATAGGTCTAAGGTCTGTGCATAGATAGCATTCACAAGTGAGCCTCTGACCATTGTTGTCATTCTGTTCGCTTTATGCTGGTAAGCACCGCCAGTCACAGCCAGGCCAATGTAGACAAGTCCAAAACCAGCGGTCAGGCCCCAGCCACGGTTAGTCGCGGATTCGGAGTCAGAGTCTCTCACAAGCTTGGTGATGCTGTTAATAAGTAGGGGCTGCATGAAGCGAAAGAATGTCAACGCCAGGCGTGGTAGCACGGAAGCTGTGAGGGGCTTCAGCATCATGCGGAACATGACCCATACCAGCGTGTGCTTTCTGGGATATTTACTGCCTATATGCGTATTAGTACCTGGCAAACAACGATAAAGACAATAGGTGACATACGATCTGACCAATGTTTGTTGAATCTAATTTCAAGAGACTTCGATAACAGATCTCCATCAGCTGCAAACAGATCGTCGTCATTGACAACATTTCTGAATCCCAGTCGAAAGAGCGGATTTAGCCACCAGAAGAGCCCACGAGAATAGAGGCCACTGGTGTTTTCCGGAGAACAGTCGGCATATGGTGTAAATAATATTCTCGTCTTCTCTGTTGCTTCTGATATGAGAACCAAAAGCTTAATGGCAAGAATGGACGACGCAACACCATTCCCAGCCAGGTTGTCTCCACGTAGCCACCTGGTACGAAGCTGTGCAGCATCGAATGGCACGGTAAGAAGAAGATAGGCATTAATTATGGAGCTTGGTCTGATGTTTTTACTATGCTCAACATATGATAGAATGCACAGGCCGAATGTGGCTATCAATGCAAGAATAGCTGCCGCTATTGAAGCACGAGTCTGAAGTGATGATCGTGATACTTCAATGACGTTGGCGACTTGCAGAATACTAAAAATTGCAAGAATAGCCTAACAACTGTCAGAAAATATCTACCATAAATAAACCATTGAGCTTACGATCTTGGTCGTCAGGAGATAGCTGCTAACCACTTTGTGGGGAGTCTTCCATAACTGCAGGATCCTTGGGGGTATTAAAAGCAGCAATACAGCCGATGGTAGGATTGATAAGATTGTTTCCTCAAACAGGAGAGTGAAATCAAACGTCGCACTGCCAGGAAGCTCAAAAAAGGGACCAAAGCTATTGTCTCCTACGTACACAGTCGAATTGACTGCTCCCGATTCAAGATGCGAAAAACTCGAGTATGTAGCCATGGTGTCGAAGGATATTTAGATAGAAGAACCACTATCATTCCGCATCATCTGCAGCGAAATGGCTCTAAATAGTATGCCTCTTTATGGCAGCCTGATGCTGACAGGCGATGGAAGTTCCATTCTTCTTAACACACTATTTCCAAGCTCTCAGGTTCATATCAGTAGTATTAGACGATTTGTAATCTCTAGGCAGAAGAATTAGTATCAATTATAGGCCAGTCCAACGTTGCTTTCAACAGAAATAGTGTCGTTGTTGGCGCGTCGAGAGTTTCAACTCTTAGGCACCGACTTTTCAGGGTTCATTAAATTGCCGCCTGTACGCACGACATATTATGATATTAGCACGTAATACCATGATTATCATAGGGCACTAAAACAACTAGAAAAAAAAGTATCTAAAAACGACAGTATATGAAGATCATTTCTAATATGTTGTATAAGTATATCAAGAACCAGAAATTTATTCTTGTAGCGTACATAAGTTCTAGAGTGGTTGTATTATAGTTTCAGGGTGCCTGGGCCTGTTCGGATCGTCTCGACCCCCGCCAAAATAACAGTGGGTCTGCCCCAAAATGCGGGGAAAGCGTCGTCATACATGTCATGTCGCCTAGGAACCGAGGTCTGCGCCCGGCTGTTGATCAGCCTCAGTTTACTTCCGTTAATAAGACAATTAACTCCACTCCAGACTTCATTCATCTATCATCTAACAACAACCTAATCACCCCGTCTGTATCTCTATTACACTTCATATCCTACGATTACTAGCGCCAATTCCATCCTTGCAAGGTATCGCACCATGTCGTCGTCCAAGCTATCCCACCAGGCGGCCCTTGCCCAGATGCCCCTCACCGAGAAGCTCGCCTTCGCCCCAAAGCTTCTCAGCATCCGTGAGTATCCCAAGACATCACCAGTACCCCACCACAACCCCACTGACATCTCCAGTCACCCAAACAATCCTCGCCCTCGTCGGCGCGCCCTTCCGAAACCGCTCCACAACTCCCTCCACCATCAAGAGGCATGTGATGTACACCGCTGTCCGCGGCCTTGTCGACGGACTCACCCCACACCAAAACCAATACCGCGCACCCCACACCGACGACATCTACGCCGCCTACTGCAAAATCCACAATCTGACCCCCGAGTCTGAGATCCTCCAGGACGGCACTCGCGCGCACTGGATCGGCCCACGCAACGCCAAGAAGATAATCCTCTACCTACACGGCGGCGGCTACGTTATTCCCGCCGAGCCCTACTCATTCGCGTACCTACACACACTGCGCGAATCTCTCCGTGACTCCGTCCCCGCCGAAGAGATCCCCTCCGTCCTCTTCCTCTCCTACGACCTCGCTCCCGGTGCCCAGTTCCCGCGCCAGCTCATCCAGGCCTCCGCGCTACTGACACACATCCTCACGAACCTCCGCATCGACCTCTCCTCCATCATCCTCGCTGGCGACTCCGCAGGTGGCAACCTCTCGCTTGCGCTGCTCTCGCACCTCGCGCACCCGCACCCGTCCGTCCCCGCCGTTGAGCTGCCCGAAGGCGCGAAGTTCCTCGGCACTATCCTCATCAGCCCGTGGGCCGACTTCTCCACCTCTAACCCTGGATACGCCCTTAACGAACGCAAAGACGAGTTGACGCCTGGGTTCCTCGTTAAGTGCTCGACGAGCTTCCTGGGTACGGCTTACCCTCACCCGGTGGACGCCAACACAAATTACACGCAGCCTGCGCTGGCGGAGGCGGAGTGGTGGGATGGGATTCCAGTTGATGATATTCTGATCACGGGAGGTGAGGATGAGATTCTTATTGATGGGGTGAAGGCTGTTGCTGCAAGGTTGTCGAAGGGGAGGGCGGGCGTGCAGCTGTTGTCGGCAAATGATGAGGCGCATGAGATGCCGCTTCTGGCGACGTTGCTGGCGGAGCCGGAGTTGGGAGCTAGCGCGGATATGATCAAGTCGTGGGTGAAGAGCCGGTTGTGAATTGGGAGTGAGTCTGGAAGTGTTGTTTGATCTAGGTAAGAGGAGAATCGGCAATAGCGTGTTTTACTAGGTATGAATAGAAGCAGTTTAATGACGCCGCCATGTAGCTTATTGCAACTACGGTAATATTCTTCGACCTCGAGTTAGAGTAAAGCAACGGTCTTCCAGAGTTTTAGTTGGAAATCACTCACAAGTCACTTATTAAGGTCCAGATCTGTATTCTACCAATGAGATATTGACTAGCTCCTAACAGTGCTGTAAGGTCCGTGTTCCTTCCCATACTACCTTCACCTCCGCCTCCACCTGTACCACCTAGACTATTAGACTATCCCAAGCTGCTGTGCACACTATGGGCTCCCAAAGTTCATCCACGTTGTTGACTAATCAGGTATTATAGGCTGGTGCCCGGGACGCTCCGCCAAGAGTCACCCCATTATTTTCCGAAATCACACAATCACGCTTCTACCTGTTCATAACTGCTCTTCATATACCATGTCTAACGATCCAGAACAGACTTGGTCGACTCACGAGAGAGAGTATCGTATCTACAAAGACTGCGTCTTAAAGAGAAGTCTGAGGCCATCCGAGTACAAGCTCGAATTTCGTGGCCATCCGTATGTCCCAATCGCCAACAAAGAACGGCTCCAAAAAGAGGCAGCATGTCTCCAGTTTATTAAAAGAGAAACAAACGTCCCCGTCCCTGATGTTCTTGCAGCAGATAACCAAGACGATTCTTTCTGCCTGTTGACGAATCGAGTTCACGGAGTTCCGATAAACGAGCTCTCATTCGAAAACCAAGAAATTGTGAAAGTGGAGCTCAAATCTCACCTTCTCACTCTGCAGAATCTTCGATCAGACCGGATTGGAGGCCCGACAGGCATTTTGTGTCTACCAAACATAGTGACCGTTCACTTTCCGAATGTGAAAGTAATGCCTATAGTCTCGTCAACCACTAAAGACCTCGTCTTCTGCCACTGCGATTTGTCGCAGTCCAACATCATCGTTCACCTAGATACTTTGAAAATTGCAGGAATATTGATTGGGAATTTGCTGGTTTCTTTCCAAGCTTCTTTGAAAGCCCATTCTACCTTGGTCCAAAGCCATCAGGAGCGCAAGTGAAAGATTTCAAAACCAAGGAACTTGTGGACTTTATCAACTAATATGATTTCGGCGCTACATAAGAATTAATTTAGTAGTAGAGACAGAAGGCTTGATTTAGGCTTAACAGCACACGCGCCATTCAAGAGCCAATTGGGTTTTATTTAGCACAACAAATGAGAATATATTTTATTACTTCTATTGTCAGACACCACTTTAGCGTCAGCGAGGCGTGTGGGTTGCTGCAGTGCCCTAGTTTGCCCGTCTATAACTAATAATCCTTTGAACTCGCGCTTGAAAGCCTTAGACCGCCGCAGCTAACCTAGTCTACCAAATGTTGGGTCGTAGACATTGACAATCTAGCATTGTATTCATGTTAGTCCCAAATCTTCACGATATAAGTTGATTGAAATGCATACTATTCGTTATGAGGGTCGTCGTCGCCGCAGCTAGGACACGAGGCCTATGTATTCGAGATACTAGTACCGCACTTCGTGCATTTTACAATGTTGGCGTTGTTCTGCGGTCCTAGAAAAGGCGCGGGGTCTGCACTAATGGTGAGGGCGAGTTTGGGCATACTGGCAGTAGAGTAGCGATATATTTGCTTGAGGAGTTTGGTGGATTTGAAGTATTATGGCCATCCGCTACAATCATTCTTGCCCTCACTTCATTTAGTCTTCTCAGCCTCGGCCACCCACACTCCATATCACTATTGCAGTGAAGGATGAATCGCTGGGAGAGCCAAACTCGAGTAGGTTTTTAAGCCTAACGACCAATTACTTAAAACTAAAAGCCTTAACCATAGCAAACAATGTTAATGGCGAAATATCCCCCAATCAAACATTACTACCATCTCCCATCATCCAAACCCCGCCCGGTATAGTAGTAGTGCACATTCGCTACTCAAACTTTCGGTTACCTGCAAGTTCCCATATTCCAATAATCATGATCGGCCCAAGGACCGGGCGTCGCTCTTTTTCGCGCATTTATGCAGGACAGGCGACTGTTCGCCAAAACCCAGACACAGAAGTTGGGCATGTCGATACTATTTACAGGTTTTCAAAATCGCTCAGAAGACTACATCTATGCGGATGAGTGGGGGGATTTGAAAACGTCATTGAAATGACTTCTAGATGCACACGGCTTTTCCTCGAGAATCGGCTAAGAAAGTTTATGTACAACACCGCATGATGGAAGTCAAAGAACAGTTATTTGATTGATTCACAACAAGAATGTATGGGTCTATATCTGTGGCGACGCCGCACACATGGCAAAAGATGTGAACACCGCACTTGTGGACATCGTTGCTGGAGGAAAAGCATCGGAACGAAAGATGCAGTTAATTACATTACGAATCTTAAGGACAGTGGTAGAATGCTTGTGAGTAATCTAGTTAAATGACATGCTCAAGCACTGCCTATTATAGCTTACTAACTGTTTTGGTATTTTTAGGAGGATATATGGTAGATGAAATACTAAAGCGGCGATCAGTGGTCTGATTAAAACAATTGATAGCATGGTTAACCACAGTATTTTTCACATTCACAACCGGTCACCTTACAGAGAAAGTATCTTTAGATATGTACCTTTTACATATAAATTATACTATAAAGCTACCTCGATCTCATGGTTCGGCCGGACCGCTCATGAGCGGACACAACTCACGATTTAGCAGTAACATATATTAATAACATCAAGCTGAATTGGTCTTATTAAAGCGTGTGCCTCTGGATTTAAGGATAGACGTAAAATTCAAATTGATCTATGTACTCTATATTCTATATTCTATATTTCTTTAATATCTCTATATCAAATTGCAAAGACGCTTTAGTTTCCAGCAAGAGCCTTGCCAAATCCAGCAGGCGCGCAGTAAGGAGAGTTGCCTCCCTGGCAGCTCAACCCGTTAACACATGTAGCACGGGTGACCCACTTGCCATCCAGGCACTGCACGAGATTGTCTCCGTTGCATTCCCAGACACCTGTCGCACAGGGCGCGCTGGGCTTGCTGGTTGTGGGAGTGGCCAGGATCTCCAGACCGCTAGTGGGGGTGGGTGCATAAGAGGTGGTGGCAGCATCAGAGGTGGTGGAAGCGACCTTGGCGGTTTGTGTTACCATCGTGGTTGGGACGGCAGCTTGCGTAACGTCGGTTGGGGAGTTGACGGCCTGGCTGGTGGAGGTTGCGCTGGTGGCGGCAGTGGATGCAGAATCCTGGGAGGCGGCGGTAGACTCCTGGGTGGCAGAGGAAGACTTCTGGGAGGCGGCGGTAGACTCCTGGGTGGCAGAGGAAGACTCCTGGGAGGCGGCGGTAGACTTCTGGGTGGCAGAGGAAGACTCCTGGGAAGCAGAGGAAGAAGCGGCAGTAGGCGCAACCTTAGCTGCGGCGCTGCCGCTGCTGCCGCTGCTGCTACCTCCAGACGCGGGTCCCTGGGTGGTACCTGATCCGTTGGTGTCGAAGTTGTATAGCGTCTCGTCGACGATTTCCCAGCTGATATCGATGTGTCCGTCAGCGCACGCGTTTCCGGACAGATCATTCAGGACAGAGTAGCTGAAGTCGAGACCAGGGGCGCCGTTGGCCTCCCAGGTGGTACTGGTGGATGGGCCGGTGCCACAGCGCTCACAGCCGTCACCAATAAAGAGTGGTAGGTCGGAGGCTACGCCGTTGACAGAGACAACGACCTTCTTGCCGCAGTACTTGGCCATGTCCCCGCCGAGGAGGGTGTTGTTCATGGCAACAACATAGTTGGAGTTGATCTCGGTAAGGGGCAAGCTGGCGATGTGGCTGCACATGACTCCGCCCTGGTTCTGGGCGGCAAAGCTGGTGCCACAGGCTTCGATCTTTTTGACATCGTAGTAG